>OU898284.1:82608576-82666824 GCA_918026665.1 Diabrotica balteata
AAACAAATTAACTTAGCATTAGAAAATTCAAAATCAATAGTAAATCCAATAGAACAGAAATACCTCAATATTATGAACCCACAGCCTCCTAAATTATACTCTTTCATTAAACTACACAAACCGGATCACCCAATAAGATCTGTAGTTTCTTTTTATACAGCTCCGTCATATAAACTTTCAAAAAAACTGTTAGAGATTATTTTAGAACACACTAAATTTTCACCTAAATTTACCATAAAAAATACAACACTTTCAATTACTTAACAATTCCAGATTAATTTCAGTTGACGTAAAAAATCTTTTTCCTAGTATCCCTCCTACAGAAACTTTTATTCTAGTAGTAAAAAATCTTTTAGACCAAAATATTACAAATCCAATAATTACATCTGAAATTTTACATCTTCTTGAAGTTTACATAAACCAGGACTACTTTGAATTTAATAATCAAATAGGTATATACAAATAACAGTGCAGGACTTATAATGGGCCATCTTCTAAGCCCATTGCTATCAGATATTTTTATGGATCATCTAGAGACAGAGGTTTCAAAACATCCCTTATTTAAACAGTTTTTATATTGGTGGAGATACGTAGATGACATTACTGGTATGTTTCACAGGAACTAACAGGCAACTCAATCAATTTTCATCGTATATTAATTAATTTCATAGTCATATTAAATTTACAATATAAACAGAAGAAAATCAATCCATAAACTTTTTAGATTTAAAAATTATCAGACTTAAAAACAAACATGACTTCTCTATATTTCATAAACCTACCCATACTGACACGACTATACACTATTTATCTTACCATCCAACAAAACATAAACTGGCAGCCTATCATAGTATATTACATAGATTAACAGAAATTCCGATGTCAAAATACAACTTTGAGGCAGAATTAAATATCATCAAGCAAATAGCAATAAACAACGGATACAACGAACAAACAATTAATAAAAAATTAATAATGACGAATTTAAAATTATTCACATTTAAAATAAAGGCCTTAAGCTATCCTTGTTAGAATCTATGGAAATCAACAAATAAAACAACACAGATATAATTCTGAATGACCAACTTGAGACAAACAGTTCCCCCCTCCTCAACTTATTTCATTAGAGACTATAAAATGTAAACGCATGCCAAAAATAGATCACTTAAGAAAGGCAATTCAGCCGAAACCGCTGTAGTGATAAGTTAAAATAAATTTTGTGGAACTTAGAAAACAAAGTTTTCAGTGTTTTTTGGTTACATTTTAAATAGTTTTTCCATTTTTTTTTATCTCGTATACAATTTCAAAATCCACAAAATATTTTCCGTCACCCCCGAGGGAACCAACAGTAGCAGCATTCGACATAAACTAGAATGTCATTCTTTCCCACCGATTTATCGTTCTCAGACTTATCGAATTTCGCTAACAGCGATACCTTCTTTTACGATTGGGATCGTTTACCTCCAGTAATCAGGTAATAGAAGTATTTCTCTCTCGCCCTCTCTGTCTTGAAAAGACTTTCACATAATTTTATAATAAAATAAAAAACAGAGAAACAAAACAAAATATATATTGTGTTATTTGCTACAATATCCTAGGGATTTTGTTATTTTATAACTTACCGCCGGCGCAAACCTCTGACATGCGAGTAAAATAGTAATAGGTATTAGGATATTAGCTAAAAGAATATAATTGTGCTGCTTGCAGTAGATCACCATAATTTGATTTTTTTAGTAGATTTTCAGGAATACATATTTTGTTTAGATTATTATGGAATATATTAAACCAAACAGAACAAATAATTAATTTGTGTCAACGTTATTATATCTCTAAACTGCATTTGGAAATGAGTGAGTAGGCACAAATAGGTGATTCCAAAAACAACATGAATAATATATTTTATTTCTTTAACAATCAATATATAAGGTCCTGCAGATATGCAGGACAGGTACGAATAAGGCATTGCCAAATAAGTACCCGCGGATCAACTGAGAATATGACATTAGGCAGCAGTAATGGAATTACTGAATTAAGGCTATGGAAAGTGAAAATCCTGTAGGCTTAATTCCAGATACTCACAGGCGTCACTCACATTATGAGTTAAGCGGCTGTGATACTGCGACATCAGCGGCGTCTGATTCAGAGTGGGCGGCTGCAAATAGCGTCTGTTCCCAGAGTGGACGGCTGAAACTGAAACCTTGCCAACACGCAGTGGCTCGCGTGGCATTAAACTTAGCCAAAAACCCTTACAAATGTCAGATTTTAAAACAAAACGGAAACTAGGTGAGTAGACACTCTCACACTGATTTGTCAGTCTTTCCCAAGGATTCTGGGGGGGACACAAATTTGACAAGAGTATGCTTTAAAAAACAAACAGTTTTTAAAATTGCAACCATGAATACTAGAACTCTACTTTCTGATGAAAGCTTTAAAGAAATGGAAGAAGAATTAGAAAAGATCAGATGGGCCATCGTCGGAGTTACTGAAGTGAGAAGACGAGGTGAAGGCTTCGAGTCCCTAAAATCCGGTCACTTGTTTTACTATCACGGAGAACAACATGAGTCAGTAGGAGGTGTCGGATTCTTCATAAACAAACAGCTAGCAGGAAATCTAAAAACTGTCCAATCAGTATCCACTAGAGTTACATATGCCACGTTCAAAATAAATACTAGATATAATCTAAAAGTTATTAAAGTCTATGTTCCAACAACAAGTCTTTTATGATGATTTAAGCTCAGCCATCACAAACAACCGCAAACATTTCACAGTTATATGTGGAGACTTTAACGCCAAAATAGGAACAAAACTGGATCCAGCAGAAACTGCTCTTGGAAATTTTGGAAGTCAGGGACGAAATAACCGTGGCGACACTCTTTTAAACTTTCTACTAGAGAAAAATCTATTCCTAATGAACAGTTACTACTACAAGAAACCTCACCGCAGATGGACGTGGAAAAGTCCAGATGAAAAGACGACAAACGAGATCAATTACTTGATTACTGATAAAAGATACATATTTACAGATGTGACAGTGCTAAATAAATTTGCGAAATCAAGCGACCATCGTATGGTGAGAGCCACAATTGTGTTAAATACCAACTATAAACGACACAATATGATAAAAAAGAAGCAAATAAACATATGGACACATCCAAACAAAGAAGAAAATTTTAAAGATCATATCGGCAAATTCCTGCAACAAAAATCGTCAACAAATGATACTAACATCCTAAATGACATAATAGTAGAAGCAATAACAGAAGCACAAAAGAAATGCTGCCCAAAAAGCGTGAAGGAAGAAAAAATAAGTCTGGAAACACAGAAAAAAATGGAACAAAGAAGAATACTGAGAAGCGACGAAAACTCTAGTAACGACGATATAAATAGAATAAACAGAGAAGTATCAAGAGAAGTCAGAAAAACCTATAAAAAAAAACAAAGATGAGAAAATCCTCAAAAGCATTGAGGAAAATAAGAGTATGAAAATAATGAGACGCAAACTCACAAATGGAAATAAACAAATAGTCAAACTCAAGGGTAGAAATGGCAACATCATATCAAACAGAGAACATTTGTTACAAATTGTGGAATCATTCTATTAGACATTATATAGCAACCAATCGACTCTAGACATTGTTGAATATCAACAAAGGAAGGTTCAAAATCAGGAATCAAAATATCCCAATAAAGTGGAATAATTCAATAACTGTACTCTTACACAAGAAGGGAGATATAGCAGACCTGGAAGGATACAGACCAATCAGTCTCCTTAACCATCTTTATAAATTGTACACCCGAATAATAACGAACAGATTAGAGACAAAGCTGGATTTTTACCAACCTCGGAGAACAAGCTGGTTTTCGCCCTAATTACGGCACAAACGATCATTTGCAATGCCTAAAAACCCTGATAGAAAAAACTAACGAATATAACCGTCCCTTGGCATTGATATTTGTAGACTTTAATAAGGCGTTTGATACAGTGGAACTACCGTCTATCTTAAGAGCACTACAAGATTGCAGGGTCGACCACAGATATTGTAATATAGTCAAAAATATATATGAAAATACCACAACAACCATAAGTCTACAATCTGCAACTAATAAAATAAAGATAAAAAAAGGAGTCAGGCAAGGTGATACCATGTCACCAAAGCTGTTCATTACCGTTCTTGAGTATGCATTTAAAAAACTAACATGGCAAGAAAAATGAATATCCATCGATGGAGAAAGATTAAACCATCTACGTTTTGCGGACGATATCGTGCTTCTGTCAGATAATCTGAGAGAGATCAAAGACATGCTTCAAGAACTGAATGACATACTACAAGAAACTGGGCTGGAGATAAATTTCGAGAAAACCAAAATGATGACCAATATGGTTCCCAGCGAAGAGATACAGATTAATAACAACAAGGTCGAATTAATAGATAAATACACATACTTGCGTCATGAAATTAGAATAACCAGAGACAACCAAACCGCGAGCTAAATAGACGAATCACGTTGGGATGGGCGGCATATGGAAGGATGAGAGACATTTTTAAAACAAATATCCCAATTCATCTGAAAAGAAAGGCATTTAACCAATGCATCTTACCAGTCTTGACCCATGGAGCAGAGACCCTAACTTTAACGAAAGCTCCTGCAAAAAACTGAGGGTAACACAAAGGCGAATGGAGAGATCAATGCTCGACTGACCTTGAAAGATTGCCTAAAAATGAGGAGATACGCCGACGAACTGGCGTAGACGATATTATACTGCGAATCAATAAACAAAAGTGGAGGTGGGCTTGACATGTTACTAGAATGGAAGACGGAAGATGGACGAAGAGATTATTGGAGTGGACACCAAGAGCCGACAAGCGAAGTCGAGGAAGACCACCCACCCGATGGACCGACGACCTAAGGAGAATAGAAACAAACTGGATTGCAGCAGCTAAAGATAGAGAGAACTGAAGACGTTTGGACGAGGCCTATATCCAACAATGGATGTGAAAATGGGGCTGGATGATGATGATGATGATATAAGGTCCTTTATCTATTTTAAGTATTTATCATTAATTGATAACTGTTAAAATACCTTGCATTTTGTTTTTATATCCCTCAGCTACTATAATCTGGGTATGTCAAACCCAGAGAGCTCTCGGAAACCACACACTCTCCCCACCTTAACCTGTAGCTGGTGATGCGGTGTCATACGAGCCCCAAAAGATTTTTACAGTGATATACGTCCTAGCTTACTTAGCGCGACTACTTGACCGCCTCAGTATTTTTCCGACAGTGTGCTGTGTGATATCGAGCGGGATAGTCGTGAGCAAATAGGTAAATGTTTACAAATTATACGGAAATAACTGCGCCGTGGGGACACTGTGTTCCACCCATGGACGTATAAATAAAGATGGACTAGGCATGCCCTGCACTCTGTTCACCTAAATTTGAAGTCGAAAAGTTTTTAGGCGCGGGGAAAGAGCCGAGGTGATAGACTGTGATGTTACCTTTTAAGCCAGCGGCGTACCTTCAAGTATTTGAAACAGTTTTTTCTCTTGAATAAATAATGACTATTTTTTGATTGCTTTTATTTTTAGTATCGTAAACATATGAAATATTTCGAATAAGTGAGAAACAACAAACGGTGGATAATTTTAATTTTCAGTGTATAGAAATATATTTATAAAAATTAATTTACACAAAAGAATAAAGATGGAGTAAATAAAATCGTAAAGTACGTTATATAATATTTTATTTAAACTAAAATATCACACAAGCAATAAAAAGTTTAAAAAATGCTTCCCCAAACATTGACCTGTTCAGGGTATTGAGTATGTTCAACTCTTATCCAGTGAGTGATAAGTTGAAAAAATATAGTGAATTAGGGTGTATAACTCCAGATTAATTGTTAGTTGGCAACATTAGTATGTCACGTTAGATATAGCAGTAGACAGAAGAAAGATAAAAATTCAGAATATGTATTTAAGAAAATATTAATAAACGTAATAAAACCATAAACCATTGTTAAACAAAACATAAACAACAAACCACATATACAACAATATATAAAACACATTAAACCTTATGGAACGGGTAGGGTTCTAAAATAAAAATAGGCTTTATTGTCACTGAAAATTATACAATGCTTACAAAAAATAAAACAAAACAACAATAATAATTAAAATTTACCAAAATTACAAAAAATCGTCAATATCACAAAATAAAAGATAGTAAAATATACAATTCTTTGCAAAATCTAATTGTATCTTGTGATACACAAATATATATACATATATATATATATATATTATATATATATATATATATATATTTATATATATATATATATATATATATATTGCTAGTACCTAAACATAGTGTAATTTCTTAGTTACTAGTTAAGAAACTCTTCCACTGAATAATATGGTCTTTGAGATAGATAGGTTTTTGTCATTTTACGGAACTTGAGGATAGAATTTGTAAGTTGCAGAGGGAGATAATTGTAAAATTTTTTTTGCCGAATATAATATAGATTTCTTTACTAAGTCAGTTGACGGGATCGATAATTACACATTAAAGGTTGAATTTCTGGTGGAGTAGTCATGATTGGGTCTTGTTAGAAAAACATGTAGGTATTTACCAATTAAGAAAATAGTTTCTAGAATACACGAAGAGGGAAGAGTGAAAATCCCGTAATTTTTGGAGTCCAAAAATAAACCGTATTGCTCTTTTTTGAAATTTAAAAATAACATTAGATTGGGCAGCTGTACTAGAACCGCAAAAGGAAGGCCATATCGAAGATGAGACTCGAACAAAGAAAATATGTTATTGGAAGGTGCTAAATTGATTTCCTTTGAAACAGATCTTATTGCATAGCAGGCTGAGACTAGTTTCTTACTTAACAAATCGATATAAAGCAACCATTTAAGGTTGTTGTCTGTAAAAATACCATGAAATTTTACACAATCAACGATACTGATACCGGCTATTATTAAGAAGCAAGAGTCTTATTCACGTTAGAAGATAGTAAATCAGAGTCGGACCAGGTTTTATTTTAAGTTGATCAGAAGTTATAATTGCATGAAGAGTTGCAATATTAGAGTTCCTCTAGATAATACTGGTATCATCAGCAGAAAGAAAAATGTTCCATCGATTTTTAAGTTATTGATCATTTATAAAGATAAAGAAAAGTAGAGGACCCAGTACTGAACCTTGTGGTACTCCACATACAATGCTCTTGTGACTAGAGTCAGTATCACTTGCTCTATTTATTTACTATTTCTTAAGTAAGATTGGAACCAATTCAAAGAAATACCTCGAATTCTGTACAAATTTAGTTTTTTTTTATCTAAATGTCGTGATTTACACAATCAAAAGTTTTGGCATAGTCACAAAAAGCAGTGGCAAAGATTGTTTAGTGCTTGATAAACCTCATGTAGTAGAGAAAACTTAGCATCACTGGTACATTTATTAGATAAAAAGCTGAACTGACTTCGTGATAAAATGTTGTTTTCAACGAGAAAGGACATAAGTCGGACCTTTATAAATCTTTTAATAATTTTAAATAGGACCAGTAGTAAGGCTATAGGTTTATAGCTGCAGACATTCGACTTTTTACCACCCTTATGAAGAGGAATGATAAATATTTAGGCACTCTGGAAATATACGTTTTTCAAAGGAATCATTAATTAGTAAGACCAGTACTATCAACACATTTTTTTGGAGATTTAAGAAAATTTTTATGGATAATCCATCAGTACTTCCGGAAGATTTGCTTTTGATACTAATATTTTCCAAGCGTAGCTGAATACAATTTAACTGAATGAATCTTTCGACTGGGTACAAATTACTTCGGATTATTCCTTCCTTCGACTGGCGGTATATCACCATAAGGCGGTGGTTCTTTTTATTGTATTGATTTAATGCAGTTGATAAGAGAGTGAAAGTTCATTGTCCAAGTCTCAAGAAAAGTAAAATTTTAGACAACGCGGTGTTGCAGCAAGATTGGATTAATTAAAAACACCTTATTACAATAAAAAAACCTAAATTAGGTTTTTGGTTTTTGTATAGTATCAAAAATAGGGAAATTTAAAATGGCAATCATAATTATGATAGAAATGGGAAATCATTTTGAAATTGTTATTGTATGTGGCAATGTTTGATTAAATATTTTTCTAATATATTTATATGCCCTCATAGAATAAAATGATCATGTGAATGCAAAACTTCTTGAGGCTGGAGTATATTTTTGTTTCTTTGGACCTTTTAATTTTTTTTAAAAATATCGTTAGTGACCCCTGGTAGTAATAAAAATATATTATTTTTAATTAAAAATCAAGTCAAATAACACTAACGTTCAATGGCCATTCAGAGTTTTCATTAAGCAATAGATTTTTTTTCACTAATGTTAAAAGTGATTCTTAAGATGTAATTTTTGATCTCAGTCTTCTTACAGATTGTTACAAATACTTTATTTTACTTTTTTGACTCTTGACAGTATTTTTTAACACTCTAAAATGTTTCATGGCCTTTTCAGATGTTGAAAAATCGCTGCTAGACATGTCTTCAACGGTTTTATTTCTAAAACATATACTTAATTAGATAATCATAATCCTTGTTTTTATAAATTAAACTAAAAACTCACTTTTTATAAATATTACGTGAAACATATGAAAAAGTATTATCACCAAGTAACAACTCTACAGTTTCAGTTTCTTATGCTGTAATGGTGCTCGAAGATGCGTTTTCTGTATCTATATTTTCCTTGTTGTCTTCATTGTCATTTAAACAGTTAGAATATATTCAATTTATGTAAATTAAAGAAAAATATTAAAATTGGTTTAAGATTGAAATAATCTCATACAAAATTTAGCCAAAACTCACCTCCTTTTTAATAGTTTAGGAGAATTAGATTGATTCTTTACGAGGAACTTGCATATATTTCATTGAAATTAATATATTTATAGCAATTATAGTGTAGATTAGAAAAAATAAATAAATGTATTTATAATACTACAAAATTAAACTTCAATTCATGTCAAGCATTAAGTAATATCACATTCCTGTACTACGCCTATGAACATAATTCCAATGTTTATAATACTTACGAATGAAATGACAGTTCTGGATGTAAATATGAAGTTTTCCTGCATACAATACAGTTATGCACCATTATTACATATAACTATCAACTATTCTTCAATTCTAATTTAAAATATATTAACAAATTCACTAAAATGTCACAAATAATGAAATGATCAACTCGAAGGTAAACAATACAACGCCATGTTCTTTTTCGTCAAATCGCTAGAATTGGTTGATATTACCAATGATGCCAAGTTTTACAAAAGTTAAGATTATCAGAATATATTTTCTTTTAATAAATTAAAAAATTAAATTTTTTTCTTTTAATTCCTTGGTTGCGAAATGAGTATATCTAAAAATAGTTTATACTAACTAGATAATACAATTTTACTTATAAATTAAAAGTAAGTTACACTAAAAATCGAAAATTATTTCGAAGATTGACTCGGAAAAAAAATAATATGACAACGTCAAATTAGGGATTTGTGCCTATGACTGTGAATATCTCATGACTTCAAGTAAAGATATAAACAGACCGGTCCATCTTTATTTATACGTCCATGGACCCACCTCACCGGTCACGTTGTTTTTTAATAATTAGTTTTTTTTTATCATGAGAGGTCAGTCTTCAGTTGAAAATGGACCTCTCATGATATAATAAAATATTCTAGACGCGGATGAGGGTAATTTCTGCGGTAACGATGACTCAGACAATGATCCCGACTATGTCAGCGAACAAGAAACTGATTTAGAAATTGAATGGGTGCCGGAAACCGTGGAACTTCTACTGGATTTTGAAGATAATATTCCACAAAATGCAGCACCTTCGAAGGTTAATTCGGACTCGGATCCACATGAGCAGCAACAAACTCCAGGCCCTTCGAGAACGTACTATGCCAAAAATAACTACAAGTGGACTGAAGAGACTCCACCTTCTAATGAAAGAACAAGAAGTTTTAACATTATGTCTCATCTTCCTGGGTTATTGGGCCAGCTAAGTCTCTTGGGAAATTGTGTCTCCAGAAAAGAGCTTGGGAATGTATAAAAACTTACGATAATTTAGAAGAAATTATTCTTAGAACAAATAAAAAACTTGCCAGGATTAGAGCGAAATATACCGATAGTAATAGAACGGATCTAAAAGATTTAGACATTATTGAACTGAGAGCGTTTATCGGTTTGTTATTTTACTCAGCGATATTTAAAGCAAATACGAAAGACTTGAGTTCGATATTCGCCACCGACGGTACTGGTAGAGAAATTTTTAGATGCACCATGTCAGTAAAACAATTCTTAGTACTTTTGATAGCGCTTAGGTTTGATGACGAAACTATAAGAGAAGAACGTAAAAAAACCGAAAAACTTACCCCATTTTATCAATTTTTAATAAGTTTGTAAAAAACAGCAAAAAAATTATTGCATAGGTTAGTATGCTTGTATTGATGAAATGCTCATTGGTTTCTGGGAAAGACGTTTATTTCTCATGAACATACTGATATGTGATTGAAAACGTTCTTTCGGAGAGCCCTCAGGGAAGTGGGTAAAAGAATGATTATCAATAAATCAATATATTCTTTGATTGCTACTACTGTCTTTATTAATGATTTTTTTAAAAATCAATAGTTGAACAATAAAGTAAAAAGGTTGATTAACAAGTTCTTATTATAAACACTGCAGTGGGTTCTAATTACAGTGCCGTACTAAAAAAATTAAGAAATTTAGTGTAATGTTCGATTCTACCAAAATTAAGAATAAATTTCCACTTAGCTGTTAGAAAGTCTATCTTCTTGATTTCTGGAAACTCGATCCCAGGTGAGTACTTAATATTTATTATTATTATTTCCTTTAATAATCCGACGTTTTAGGGTCTTTCTCTCTTATGGAAAATTGCATAACATCCGATCCTAACTAATATGAAAAACTGATAGCCAATCCCTTAAGGAGTCAAGAGATCATAAATATAAGTTGAAAAGATGATCAAAATGGTTTGAGATTAAATCACAGATTAAAAATAAAAGGCCTAAAAAACGTTATTATGTTTAAAACGTAAGTAGTTATTTATTTTTTCCAAAAGAAAACCTACCTTTGTTCAAATGTGGCCTTCAAGTGTTTCTAATACAAAATTAGTTTATAAAATCAAGTTTCTTTTAGTTTTAGAAAACAAATCCACACAATAGGTGGTAATTGCTCAGCTTCTCACTCTTGTAAGTTCTACACGAACCAGTACTTTTTCAGACAAAAGACCACCAAACAAAGGAAAAGAAAAAAATTAAAGATAAGTTTTTTTTAATCTGGCGCCGGCCATTGTCCAGTAAGAATTTATTTAAAATAAGTTGTTGTACTACTAACAGGATTGAGATCTCTTTTAAAAATACAAGAAGAAGAATTCTATCAAGCTATTTTTGACATTAACCTTTAAAATAAGAAATAGGTTTTTATGGTTTGTTTATTATTAATTCAAAGTTTATTATTCATTTAAATTTATACTTATTTTTGTTTTAGGCTGTACAAAATCAAAGAAAGAACGAACAGATCATCTCATAGACCAAATAAGACTTGGGAATGCATTAATTTTATATGAAATCTTGTGGAGCTGTTAACAATTATTTAGCCAAAAATAAAATAATAAAACTTTATTTCAATAATTTATTCTGAATTCTTTGGACCTGTAACAATGCCTTAAAAACACCAAAAATATGGCTTAAGGATAATGGTACTAACTGACGGCCCAAACCCATTACTTTTTGGATGGGTATGTAAAAACAGGTACTGGAAGTGATGGCCAAACATTGTCAGAAGAGGAAAGAAAATTTAACAAACCAACGCAATCAATTTTTCATCTAGTAAAATGTATTGAGGGTTTTAACTGTAACGTAACAGCAAACAACTGATTAACATCCTTAGAAGTGATAACTGAGTTGAGGAAACCGAGGCCTAATTTACGTGGGTACTGTTTAAAAAAATAAAAGAAATATACCTGTTTCTTTCTTGTCAACTAAAACGAGGCTCACGAGATCATCTTTATTTGGCATATGGCCATAGAGTTACATTAGTTTCATATGGACCTAAACCACGAAAAGCGGTACTTTTATTGTCTTAAATGCAGTAAACGATGAAAAGTCGAGATATGAATTCATCAAGTCGCTGGCTCAGCAGCTTGTGCAGGATCATATGGAAAGAGGACTAACTATTTCTTAAATTCCAAGGCAACTGAGACATAATATAGCTTCGATTTTAAAAACAGACCTTCCTGAACAGGAAAAATGCTATTTTCGAAAAAAAAAAGAAGAAGGTGCTCAAAATGTTATTGATCATTGGATAGAAAAACGAAGATAGCTTGCGTTAGTTGACAAAGCGCCAATATGCCACATGTGTGTTACACACATTTGCAAAGATTGTCTATAAGGCAATTGATTGTAGTTTTTATGATGTTTTTTTTTATGTTGGATTTTTTTTGGTTTAGTTAGATTGCATGTTTAAGTTAAGGATAATGTTTAGTCTAGTTACAAAATAACTCAGTTTTTAAGGGTGTTTCTTAGTTTAATTTTTTATGCGTGATAAGTGTTTCAAATATTTGTTAAATTTATGTTATAACAAAATAAATGTCTTTAAGTTATTAAAGTCATTTTTTTTTAATATAAACCAAAGTCAGTGTCAATTTTGAAAGACAAATTGGGTCAGTGTGACCACAACTCACCATACACGTAAAAAAAATGCGCATCACCAGTTACGGGTTAAGTAATTTTTGGCTGCCGCTTTGATTATTCTCACCTCATTTGGTCTGAAATACATTAGTAAAGAGTGCATAACTTTTATGCTATTATTAACATTAATACATTAGTAAAGAGTGCATATGTTATGGTATTAGACCCACTTATAGCAATCACATGATTTTTAGATAATTATTGTGTTTAAGGTAAATATTATTTTATATTAGGTTTATTTAGTATATCCTAAATTATTTTATTTTTTTTTTGTATAACACCTGTACGGTTTTTGTATACTGCTATCTAACCTAACTTAATAACCAGCAAATAGTTAAATCTAAGGGTTTACCCTATGACTTACTCTTATTTTATCTATTAAATAATGCACTACACCTACCATGAAATAACATGACAGTACTATACTCTGCGTTTTACACTAAACTGTTACACATTTACACTAACTCAAAAGAGTCTTCTCCTTAGTTTAGTATTATCTAGAAGCTGGATTGCCTCGACATTGACTCGATTGACTCTGCAGTCTCTGCTCGTGACCTGCTGCTGTTCTCTTGATTATTTTGATCACAGTTTTCATACCCATGTCCTGGTGGAAGTTGCTGTTACGGATACACCAAGGAGCATCAACAATGTCCCTCAGTACTTTGTTTTGAAATCTCTGGAGTGACACCCTCTGGAGCGATAACCTTCCACAGAGGTATTAATCAACTAATGAACAAGCAGATTTATCTCTGGATATTATGTAGATGACTAGCTTTGCTACAGCCCCAGAGTTTGCACCTATTTACCCATACTGACCTCAGTACCTCCTTGTAGATATATAATTTATTATGAATGGATAATGTTGAATCTTTTCCAATCAACCAATATAATTTCTTATATCTAATATTAGGCTCCCCTCGCTTTATTTGACATGGACTTTTCAGTGCCGCCTCGCGTCTAAGGTGATGCCTGATGAAATATTTTGCTGATGTTGCATAAGGAATATGTTGCATATCACTAGTATGGATGTATCATTCGCGAAGTTGGCACTAGTGTTTTGTTCGAGCTCTGAAATGTTACCGTATATAATAGATACAGGACCGAACCTAATTCAATCCATTGGAGCACGCCAGCTTTGGTCTTTCTTAAACCGGTGTACACTCCTTTATTTTTACTCTAAAATATATATTCGCCATATATGATTCTAAGATTTCCTAATACTATTTAGGCATGAACCTACTTAGTTTATAGTTTTATGAAAGACTTTATTAAATGTCTGTGCTACGTCCAATGATCTATAATGAAATGTTTATTTCTGAAATAAAATTAAAGTTTTGGTATAGAAATTTTTCTTTCTATATTGATTTAAATCTTTTTAATATAAGTTTTTCAAATAGTTTTGACATCACCGGAAGGAGTAATATTGGTCGATAGGATGTCACTTTATTAGTAGGTTTACCTGGTTTGGCGATCATAATGATTTCGGCTACTTTCCAGAGTCTGAGAACTCATCTCAATCTAAAAGCAACCTTAATTAGGTGTGCCAGCTTAACTATGACTTTTCTTGGAAGATTTTTTAATAGTTCTCCTGTTATGAGATCATATCGTGGATTTTTCTTAGGATTTATATTCTCTTTTATCTCTGTTAATACTTCTCTAAATCATGTCAACGTTACACTTTTTTTGGTTTGGAATGGTTCTTTTTCTCTCAGTTCTTTACCATCATTGTCGTTGGGTTTGAATGTGCTTTCTAAATCTGTAAATGTGCAAAGTTTAATCTGCAAATCGTTCTGCTTTTATTGCCTTGCATAACAAATAATCTGTGTTCTGGTCAGCTGTTAAATTACTTAAAAATAAATGAACGGTTGAATTTTTTATATTCTATATTTTCCTTTTTAGTTTTTGTGTAGCATTATTTAGACTAGTTTTGTCTTGAGGAGCTCTGTTTTGCCACCATTTTTTTTAACTTTCTTTTTTCTACTATCAATAATTCTATGATTTATTTTGGATAAACACCATTTTCTTCTAGAAGTTATTAAGAGAGTATTTTCCCAAGCTACCTGTTGGATATTTTGTATTTCTTATAAAAACTTTTCATTCGTCATCAAGTTGCCTTGTGTTTCTTAATGGCACAGCAAAATTAATTTTGTGTTAAAGGTTTATTTTAAAGCTCTCCTAGTCATTTTTTATTAGTAAACTATATTAAATGCATTATAAAAAAAGCAACATTTGTCACAGATTAAATGAACAAGCTGCATCTTAAATTAGGTCTCCCCTCTCATTGGATAGAGTTAGACTCACGCACCCTATGTGATTTTTAAGGTTACATTCCGAAAGTGGCTGCAGACTGCAGACCGCAGACTGCAGCGACAGTGTCGTCTGCGGTCAGACCTATTCCGAGCAGAACTGCATTGCATCTACAAAACAGCGACAACAGCATTGAACGATGAGAATTTATAATAGTATAATATTTAAAGTCGTATAAGTAGGATGTCAGACGCAATGAACAACGATGAATTAATGTTATATCTTTTGATGGAAGAAAAAGATGACGACGATCTTTTACTTTTGCATTATAAAAGAAAAAGAAAGCCAATTAGGTCTCTATTTAAAAATAGACAATTTTAAGGAAATTATTCAATACTTATCAAAAATCTCTTCTTCATTTGAAAAACTCATTTTCAAAAGATATTTAATTCTTTTCACTTTTCAGTCAATTTGGAAACAGCAAAAATACGTGTTGTCACTATACGGTCGGCGACACTACTGGTTCTGGTGCAGTCCTGCCGTCTGCGGTGGCGACGTTCTACTTGCGGTGGCAACAATGCCGACATCTACTCGACATACAGCTCATAAGAAACCATATGAGCCAGTAAGTCTGTCGCTGCGGTCTGCGGTCTGCGGTTTGCAGTTTGCAGTTTGCGGTCGTGTTCGGAATCGTACCTTTGCACCATAGGTATATATTTTTTAGGTTCTCTATTTATTAGGACTTTTCGACTACGCCAGGCCCGAACACATAAATGTTATTTTGCAATTATTGTTTGCATGGCTACAAAAGTATTTTATTTGGAGTTGGTTAGTGAAATATCCTCTAAAGCGTTTTTGGTAACATTTAAGCAATTTATTTTTTGTTGAGGCAATCTCCATAATATAGATATGGTAACAACGGTATTAACTTTGTAACACCAGCGGCGGCCGGCCAGGTGAAGTAGGTGAAGGTGAGGTTCACCAAAAAAATATAATTAAATTGAGACAAATAAATAAAAAAATGAAAGCAACATTTCTTCTTCTTCAGATGCAAATCCACTAATGGATGTTAGCGATCACATTTTCCATTAACTCTCTATTTCTTGCAATATGTATCAGAGATTGTATGTCGTTAATCCCTGTCCATTGCCTTATGTTTCGGAGCCAGGACATTTTCTTGCGTCCCATTCCTCTCTTGCCTTCAATTTTACCCTCGATTATAAGTTGGAGGAACTGGTATTTTTCATTTCGCATGATGTGACCTAGATACGCCGTTTTCCTTTTCTTGATGGTTTCGAAAAGTTGGCGTTCTTGGTTTATTCTTTTAAGGACATCTATATTTGTGATTTTCGCTGTCCATGGTATTTTTAGGATACGGCGATAAAGCCACATTTCGAAAGCTTCCAATCTGTTTATATCCCTCGTTTTGAGTGTCCAGCCCTCTACGCCATATAGCAGCACTGACCATACGTAGCACTTAGTAAACCTTAGTCTCAGTTGAAGATCGAACTCTGAACAAGTCAGTACCTTCTTGAATTTTACGAAAGCTTGTCGAGCTTGCTCAATGCGACATTTTACTTCCCTGTCCGATGCCCAGTCTTCAAAAAGCCACGATCCCAGGTATTTAAATTTACTCACTCTTTCTATGGATTTACTATTCAGTGTTATGGTGGAGTTTTCAAATGCATCCAAGTTTCTGGAGATGATCATGAATTTGGTCTTTTTGGTATTAATCTCTAGTCCCATTCGCTCACTGTATTCTTTATATATATAAAGTATATAATATATAATGTATAAAGCAACATTATTATATCTTAATTCTGAAATCAATTATTTATTCTCTTTTAATTAATCTAAAAATTAAAAAAGACAACTAGCTTTATTAGCGGTAGATACTTGACGGTCAAGTCCTGACCTGAGTCACTAGCCGTGTGGGATTTAGGAATAGGTGAATATCATTTTTGAAATGCGAAATCCATCTGCATAAGCGTTCACGGTTGCTATGGCAACGTGACATTAGCCTATCCTTAGTTATAGCTGAGAAAACTGACTAGTGCATTTCCGTCTAAAAATTCATCATCCGTCTTTACTACCACTGTTGGATGTGTATTTGGTATTCCTATTTTTCGGAAATTTCTCTCAGCGACAATATTTTGAAATTTGTCTATTATATAAATATTTTTATATGTATAATATAGTGTATAGTATAGTATTTATTTAGTTGTCATAGTATTAATTTTATTTGTTTAGTGCAGTTTATTAATATATGTCTTTGTGGTTTGTTTAGGATTTCGAACATGAAGTGTTCTCGTGGATTTCGTTTGGACAAAAATAATTTTAGACAGACATGAATCCAATTAATGACTTGGTGTGTAATATATTAGAGACTCCGTTTAGGCATTGGACAAATAAAGATAAAAGGGATGTTCTCTTACATGGTCGACTAACCAGTATTTTAAACATCTGCGTCTGATCCAGAGTGGTTGGCTGCAATCAGCATCTGACTCAGAGTGGGTGGCTGAATCGAAACTTACCAACCCGTTTTAGCAGGCGTGGTGTTTTAATAGCCAAAAAACCCTCAATGGAATGTCAATATTCAGAATTAAAATACCCCAGGCAAGCAAAACGAATCGTATCTAGTATAAGTGCCCTTAAAAACTGCTTTCAAGTTATTAGGGACCTAAACTCTATACATTTTTTTAACGAATTTTTAATGAGATTTGGGCACGAAGCAGGTACCAAAACGCCTTTTGGCTCCAGCAAACTTTCCTCATCTTCACCACCTTTTTAGGCCACGAGCCGCCGCTGCTTAAAACGTTGACTGTCTTAAAGGATTTTGTAATACTTTTCGTTCACGTCATAGAAATGAAACAGCATTGCAGTTAAATTAAAATTCTTGGCCTAATGGACCTCGCTGGCGTGCAGAGCAATTTTTTCTCGGTCACATAGACCGAGACAAGAGGCAACGTGTTAATGAGTAATTCAATGTTGTAAGTAATTCAAGTTTAAAAATACCGTAATACTTTTGGAAAACGTTGGTTGGTTGACTATTTAACTTACTTGCAGCATCGTCCAAAATAGATTCATTTCACCACAGACAAAAAAGTAAATGATCTAGTTCTAATCTTAAATAAAAATGCACATCCGTTACGGTGGCCTCTAGTAAGAATGATATAACCAATTAGCACAAAGATGGGAAAGTTAGAATTGTCAGTGTTCGTACTGCTGATAAAGAATATATTCGCCCTGTCACTAAGCTGATTCCTCTTCCATTGTTTGTACAATTTTACCACTGTAGTTGGGTTTTAGTAGTAAATTTAGGATATTTCTAGCTAAAGGACTACTTTACCTAGCCCCTCGCCCCTAGTATGGATTAATTTCTTACAGAAATTTGTGTTTTTACGCCTGTGGCTGCAAAATGATTTTATCTTCAAAAGATGTTTTTAATCACCGAAAAATTATGATCAGACAAAAGAAATAAGATGCCGCATTGAAATTGCACGGTAAACTTTTAACAGAATGAGAAAACTTTTTTGTAATCGCGATATCAATATATCGCTCCGGATAAGAATGCTTCGATGTTATATTTTCTCTACCCTTTTGTATGGTGGTGAAGCTTGAATACTTAAAAAATCCAACATTAAAAACCTAGAAACATTCGAAATGTGGTGTTACCAACGTATTTTAAAAATATCATGGATAGATCGCAAAACAAACGAACAAGTTCTGGAACAACTAGGAAAACAATGCGAAGTTTGAAATTCCCTAAAAATCAGGAAATTGAAGTACTTGCAAAACATCATGAGAGGTAAAAAATACAAACTAGTAAGGAATATAATACAGGGTAAAATTAAAGGCAGAAGAAGCGTAGGAAGACGTAAAATCTCGTGGCTACGCAATCTCCGTGAATGGTTTGGATGTAGTTCAATTAAACTGTTTATTCGCGTAACCAACAAAATTATAATTGCCAGAATAATTTCCAATCTCCGATAGGAGTGGAACTTGAAGAAGAAGAAAATCCTAGATAGCAAACATTTAAAAGGTGGTTTTACCTAACTAATATAAATTTTTAAGTTGTCCTCTAGAAGAAAGACGATTTTGTTGTCCTCCATTATGAAGTTATAACATACCCAGGGTGGACTCTGCGTTTATTAGTTAATATTTGCTTAGATTTAGATAACCCACTCGTATTTTTATTATCAGTATTAAATTGAAATCAGGCACGTCTGGATGCTTATAGTTTAGGGTAAAAACTCTTGCATATTTTAAATAGTTTTTGTGTCTCGCTCATAGTGTTAAAAGCTGTACATTTCACAAATATTTATAAACATCTTTCATTCATGTCCTAGTTAGTGGCCTTAAAACTGTAAGTCTATAGTATTTTGTACTTCGCGGACATGTGTAAATCGACAGTAAAACGATAGTTTAAATATAAGAATTTTACGAAAAAACTTTGATCAGATCTCAAGTTAATTAAATAACAAAGTTAGCAAATCTTGACATATTTTTAATGGTTGTATCCTTTTATTCTTTTATTCCCAGCTTATTGGGTGGTCCTTCGAATTGTTCATGTAATACATTGCTTAATACGCTCTAAATGGCAGTACGATCGCCATCCTAATTTATTATTTTATCTTCCTAGATTTTTGACGGTCGTCTTTAAGCCAAGTTTTTAACCAATGTCCTACTAACCATAAAAATCAAAGGTATTCTCGACATTCGAAGAAAACTAAAAATTTTTTGAAAACTTATCAGTGTTGGAATAGTGAATGCCTTAAACTGAAAAAAATAAAGTATCATAAATAAAATAGTTTATTAAAGTATTTGTCAATGATTTCTGTTAATCTTAATTTGAAAACTAGAACATATTTTTTACATTATTATCTAAAATAAATATTTATTTTTTTTTGTATAGAGTGCGTTTATTTCTGGTGCTATCAAAATATAAATGGTAATAACTCATTGTCATTTTGGATTTACGGAATAGTGAAAACCAACTACACGTTTTATATAAAAATGTCTGTATGTATGTCTATTAATTTGATATGATGCGATAAATACAAGTCTAGTAGTCTAATGAAGACCATGAACAGATCTATGACGAAATTTTAGTTATACAACATGTTAATTTAGGAAGAAGGTTGCGTTTCGATTTAATTTGAGTCTCTTACCACTCCCTGACACGTGTTTCGAGTCTACCCGTCATCAGAAGGAGTTTGTAAGAAGACTCAAACCAAAATGAAAAAAAAAAACAGATGACGGGTAGACCCAGAAACACGTGTAAGGGAGTGGTAAGAGACTCAAATTAAATCGAAACGCAACCTTCTTCGTATATTTATCGTCCCTACTTGTCGCAATGAGTACAAAAATTGATGGTAATTTATATGGGTAAATTGTTGGTACATAGTGGAATATGTTTATTCTCAGTACCGCTCTGAATGGCTTGTTTAAGCCTGGGTATACAGTTTACTTTAATTGCTATCGACGTATGTTTATTTAGTTTTCCAATGTTATTATTAGTTTAATAATAGCACTGCACTTTTTTGGATTTTAAGATAAAAGTTTTTGCATCACTCATTGTACTTTACGTCGCTCGTAATTATAAAAGCTCTAGAAAGCTCTTATGCATATAATCGTTTTAATAATTTACGAGCAGAAACGATGTTAATCTCCTAAAGCATATGTTTTAATTCGACCTTAATTTCTCTTATAGTTAAAAAACACTCCAGAGCATCAATTTTTTAAATTAAATTTGTAACGTAAAAATGCGCTGATTATATTTTTACGTGGGTTTAAGCTAACGATAATCATCTTTTTTGTACAAAACTTAATTCATGTGAAAAATTATAATATGAAAACTTATGTAGGAAATATTTTCGTTAATATAAGGAATCAAATTTGAAGGCATCGCATATATAAAATTACTTTAAAAAAATTTCATTTCCGTGTTTATTCGTCCTTTATACCTTTCATTTTTATTCGACTCTTACTTTGTTTGCTATGTATCTTGCTGATGCACGATAATATTATTTTTGCTTTGGTGTTGGATAAATCAAGGACGTTTTCATTATTTTCACATAGAAGTACATACCATAGACTTAGTATTTTCCTTGTTTTATACTATGTACCATTAAGGTACAATTTATTTTATCCCTAGAAAGATAGACTATTGTAAACTTGGCGACGTTTCTCGGTTTTTGTAACAGTTTGGTTTGTAATCGCGTAACATATGCCCATATACTTCTTAGTTGCTGTTTTTTGGCCTTGATTTAACAGGTGGTGGATGTGTTTCGTTACTACTATAATTATGTATCAGAGCACACCGTTAATTTTACGAAAGTCCACTTTCTACGTCCGTTTTTTTTTCTTGAGTTTATTTAGACCCCGGTTATGTTTTTTGGTAAGTATCTAGTGCTTTTTTATATTTGTATATATATATATATATATATATATATATATATATATATATATATATATAAATAATTTAGCTCTCCAGGCCAAGAAGCCCCATGGCTTGGTTTACTATTCTTTTCCATTCTTTTCTGTTTGTTGCTTTATTTTTTGTTTGGTATTTTAAGTTTTTCTATGTCTTTTTCAACATCCTTCTTCCACCTGGTGTTCGGTCTGCCTTTCTTCCTTTTCCCTCCTCTTCCTCCCATTAGCATTCTTTTTGGCAGTCTCGTGATTCCCATGCTTTGGATGTGTCCCAACCATCTCAGTCTTTGTGACTTTATGATCCCTACGATATTCGGTTCTTCATACATCTCCTCTAATTCCATATTTGGTCTTTTTATCCACATACCATTCCATGATTTACCTGCAACTATTTTCCTGAGGACTTTTCTTTCCCAGACTTGCAGCAAGACTTGCTCAGATTTGTTCATTGTCCATGTTTCACTGGCATATAATACAATAGGTCTTATTACTGTCTTATATATTTTTATCTTAGCACTTCTAGATATGTTTTTGCTTCCTAATAAATTGTTTAGTGCAAAAATACAACGGTTACCGGCCATAATTCTCGCTTGGATTTCTTCCTTCATATTTGGTCTTCTCGTGAATGTCGCCCCAAAATACTGAAATATTTCTACTTTTTCGAATTTATATGTTTTTTCATCTGTTATTATTGTCAGATGTTGTTCTTGTACGTAATCTCTTTCTGTTCATTCCATATATTTGGTCTTTTCTTCATTTATGTACATCTCTTTCTTTCTCGCTTTCATTTTTAATCTTTTTATTATTTCTTTTAATTCTTGCTTACTTTTGACTATCAGTACAATGTCGTCAGCGAATGCTAAGCATTGGTGTTTTCTTTGATATATAAGTCCTGACCTGTTGATTCTCTGATGGTAACTTTAAGGACTATACTGAACAACAGCGATGACAGTGGGTCTCCTTGAGGCACCCCCTGACTGACCTCAAACTTAACTGTTAAAGGTCAATTCAGACACATCAGTCACGTCTCGTCACAGTGATTGCGCCGAATCGGACAATCCGTCATACAAAATATTCTTTAATACAAATATGTTGCCGGCATTCACACTCATCAGTTGACAAACAGTTTCCCAGCTGTCAGATAGTTGATAGTTCTGTGACCAAATAGGACCGGTTCGGTACCGTGACTGTGACGTGACTGATGTGTCTGAATTGACCTTTATTCGCCACTTATTTTAACCCTATTCTCTGTTCTTCGGAGTGTCACTTTTACCATTTTATTTATAGTAATTTTCTGTGCTAGGGTTATTAGTCACTGCGTCACGGGTGCAGTTGCGCGAAAACTCTACTCAATTCAAATTACTCCAATACTCCAACACTTTTTTTCCTAATTATCTGACTAATGATCTTAAAAACCAACCGATAAATATTTCTGATCTTTTTGTCACTTTGCCGAAATCTAATTTCCTTATCAATGCTACTTTCACTATTTTAATTAAATTACGTTTTTTTTTTCAAAGTAGACGAATCGAAAGTTCTTTTTTTTTAACACTTATTATCTATATTTCAGTTTAATCACTTGTATTTATTATTTGACTTCCGACACCGTGAAAAGGTCCGATATGCGAATTTATTTTCGTCGATGTCGTTGTCTGCAGGTGTGTTCGCTTTGGCTGCTAAACCCAAACTCAATATCAATAACTCAACTTTTATATTTGTAGTAAATATTATTATATTTAATTGTAGCACTATGTCATTAAGAAAATCATTTAACAGCAAATAGAAATAAACAATGAAATATAGTGTATGGTGACAATAGTGAGCAGGAAACTCATGAAGATAGTGGAAGTAACTGGGAGTTAGAAGAAGATACTTTAGAGTTTAAAGCAGACAATTCAGATGAAGAAGGTGACTCTTGAAGTAGTGTTAATTCAAAAAATTTTTGGCCATCCGTCACAATTTTACACTTTATATTTTGGCATCTAAGCATGCTACATGCTATTAGTTTTCTGAAGATCAGATCAATTCAGTAATTGCATCAACGTTCACTTCCTGATTGATTCAATATTTAAAAGACAAGTGCATAATGGCTGATAAAAAATACTTTGTGATATACTCTGATGTATGCCCGGCTCAAAACCATAATAAAGTCATAGCGAATGCATTACTAAACTTAAGTATGCTCTGTGGGGTTTGGGTTTACCAGAAGTACTTAAAAATTGGGTATACCTAAATGTAGGCAGATTGCGTACATGCCTGCATTGAGCGAAAATAAGAAAAAGAAAATGAAACTTGCCAGTAACTATGTCAATATCAATACTACTAATATCAATACTTATGAACAAGCGCATTGACAGTACAAACATAAATATAGGGCATACATTATATTGGAATCAAATTGCCATAGTTCAAATTGATAAACTGCGTTAGGCTTTCACGGCCATCGTCTAACTTATTAAACAGTTTGTTCGGGCTGTTAGGCCGTTGTCTTAGGTAGTACTGTGAAGTTTTTTCCAGCATCTGTGTTTCTTCAAATAGTATCCGATGTTCTCCGCTTCCCAAAGCGTGTCCGACAATGGCAGATTTGTCGTTTAGGACGACAATGGCCTTTATGTTCATTTATCCTAGTGTTTGTGTGTCTTTTTGTGGTTCCCACATATACCATTTCACATGTGCATGGTATTCGGTATACTCCGGCCGTTGCTAATGGGTCGCGTTTGTCTTTTACCGATCTTAAACAATCCTTGATTTTCTTTGTAGGCTTGAAGATGGTCTTTACGTCGGCTTTCTTAAGTATTCGCCCAATTCTGTTCGTTACCCCCGATATATAGGGTAAGAACGCTTTGACTTTACATTCTGTTTCTTCGTCCCTTCTTCTAGATACATTATCATCGCCTTGTTTGTTTCTCTTCTGGTATTGTAGTATTGGTATAGATAAAACGAATACCTTTGCAGAAATCTGACATTCTCGTTAGCTTTGATGTGGTTTCCCTATTTACAAGATTCCCCCTAGAGGACGTTCTGATTTTAATTGAGAGACTAGTTTTCAAGGATATGGTAGAATTATATCGTATTTGCCTCACTACCACCTGTTTTTCATGGAAAGACCAGATTTATAAACAGATGGATGGAGCAGCAATGGGAAGCCCACTAAGCCCGATCGTAGCCAACCTTTTCATGAAGCATTTAGAGAAGAAGGTAATGGACTCAACATACAAGCTAAAGGTATGGTTTAGATACGTTGATGACACTTTTGTGATTTGGGGTCACGGACTAGAAAACTTAACGATTTCCTGGCTTATATCCAAATATTCAATTTACGATGGAAACAGAAAAACATCAACATCTACCGTTCCTGGATATATTAGTAAATCAAAAGGAAGGTTACTTAGGACATAAAGTGTGTCAAAAACCTACACATACAGACAAATACCTAAACAGGAATTTAAATTATCATCCAAGCCAAAAACTAGGTATCATCAAAACTTTGGCGAGAGGGCGAAGAGAATTTGTGAACCACAACATCTCCAAAGTGAACTTCTTTATATTGAAAAAGCTCTTACCTCTAATGGTTATACCAGAAGAGAAATACACAAGGCGATGAACAACGTATCTAGAAGAAGCGACGAAAAAACAGAATGTAAAGGCAAAGCATTCTTGCCCTATATATCGGGGTAACGGACAGAATTGGGCGAATACTTAAGAAAGCCAACGTAAAGACCATCTTTAAGCCTAGAAAGATAATTAAGGATTGTTTAAGATCGGTAAAAGACAAACTCGACCCATTAGCAACGGCCAGAGTATACCGAATACCATACACATGTGGAATGGTATATGTGGGAACCACAAAAAGACACACAAACACCAGGATAAATGAACATAAAAATCATTGTCGTTTAGGACATATCCACAAATCTGCAGTTGTCGAACACGCTTTGGGAAGCGTAGAACATCGGATACTATTTAAAGAAACACAGATGCTGGACAAAACTTCACAGTACTACCCACGGTTGTATCGGGAAGCGGTGGAAATATACAAGCACCCAAATAATTTCAATCGGATAGAAGAAAGATTAAAAATTGACAAGACATGGATATCAATATTAAAATCCACAAACGCCCTTCTCGCCAAACACGAAGCAAGAAAAGATACTATAAACAACGACCCGCCCCCTCAAGCCGAAACCAGTGGAGGGGAGGCGAGTGGGAAATATAAATATTGCCTCCGTAGTACAACGCGGCGTCACAGAAATAAGGCCAAAAGAGCATTCCAAAGGACAAGAAGACAGGAATTTAAGGATTATGGAGATGGACTATCCGAAGAAATAAGAGTAAGGCTGAGTAGTTTTACTGAAAACCAGTGGCATAACAACATTAGGAAAGCTGAAGAACAACATGGAAAAGTATGGAAAATGTTAAAAGCCAAAAGAAGAGGGAAACAAAAGATGCCAAAAATCATCGACAACGAGGGAACACACTTTGAAACCCAAGAAACAGTAGACGCAATAGCAAGAAGATTAGCAGCTACACATAGACAAAACCAGGAAATGTTGGATTCAAGAACAAGACAAGAAGTGGACGATGAATATAACAGAATTAAAAGAAGAAACGAATTCCTAGTAGAAGAAAAAGACTACACCAGCCCATACGAAGTAAGAAAAATCATCAGGAGACTCAAAGGAAGCAGAGCCCCAGAACAAGAAGGAATCCACAACATCACCCTCAAGGAACACTCAAAGAAAATTATACTACAACTATACTGCATCTACAAAATTTTGCTTGAAAAAAGGACACTTTCCAAGTAACTGGAAACATGCGAAGATAATACCCATCCTAAAACCCAGGAAAGATAAAAAAGACCGAAAATTTACAGGCCTGTTTCTCCCCTTGAAACAATGGGAAAAATACTGGAAAAAATCAGCTTCAAGAGATTGATGAAACATACAGAAGAAGAATTATCCAAGAAGACCAATTCGGATTTAGAAGAGGAAGAAATTGCGAACTCCAACTAGCAAGGATAATCAGCGATACGAAGATAAAATTCAACAGGAAACAAAAAACAGGACTAGCCATACTGGACATAGAAAAAACGTACGACACGGTCTGGAAAAAGGTACTAACCTTCAAGAAGGACAAAGCTAGACCTCCGCACTTTTAATTAACATTTGTAATATTTATTTATCTAACGTGACCTTTCAAGTTTCAGCTGACCAAAAGATGTCAACACTTCAAGAAATTCAGGAAGGAATGTCTTAGGGCAGCATTTTATCTCCAATACTATACAATATTTTTGTTTCAGATCTCCCTACAGATCTCAGAACTTCAACAGCTCTATATGCAGATGATACAGCAGTGTATGCATCCGGAAAAGACGTCAGAAGAGTCATCCGAAATATGTAAAACCACTTAGAAAAAATCACGGAGTTCACCGGAAAATGGAAAATCAAAATCAACGCGGAGAAGACACAATTCATCACGTTCGCCCAGGAGACGGGACCACCAGCGAACGAGATTACTGTAGGAAAAAACATGATCCAAGCAACAGAATCAGTCAAATACCTAGGAGTCCACCTCGACAGAAGACTTAACTTCCGGATGCATGCAGAAAAAACTAAGGTAAAAGGTAATATTGCTAAAAACCTAATTCTTCCTTTTATTCACAGGTCCAGCCCCCTATCGAAGGCCAAGAAGATTCAGTTATACCAGGCCTACGTTAGGTCGGTAATGTTGTATGCAGTCCCAGTATTGAGTTCAATAGCGGAGACCCACTGGAAGAAACTTAAAACCACAGAAACATCATGTTACCGGATCATCGAAGGAACATCATGGGAAGAAAGAATAACGAATGCAACCATCAAAGAAAGGCTCCAGTATACACAATTGAGGATGGTGGCTGAGAACAGGACTAGATACTTCTTCCACCAGGCCACAAGAAGACTCCATAAGACCAGGGATATCCTCAAAAAAGAACAGGATCCAGAGGATACATAGACAACCGCATATACTGATCGACGATCTGATCAGGATCTTGCCAGATGATTGCCGTAAAACAGCCAAGCAGGGAAGTAGGTACGATGCCCTAATAAGTACCTACAGAAAAAGACGAGGAAACCACCCAGAGAAGTCCAGGATGCCGAGAGGGAGATAAATTAGAAGAAGATGATGCAAAAGCGGGACATTAGGAAGAAAGATGGCAAAATTTTTTAAGTTTGAAATGTTATATATTATTTGGCAATAAACGTTTTTATTTTTTTTATTTTTTTATTTTTATAACGCGGCGTCAGTTTTTGCTTACAAGCGAAGTATTAACATCTCCAGAAAATGCCAACCCCTAGTGTTGGCGAAACGTCGAGAAATAATCTAAGAAGACAATGGCCTAACAGCCCGAACAAACAGTTTAATAACATAGTTCAAATTGATGGGCAACACTCAGAAAAAATGTAGATCTGTAGAGGAATTAGACAGGGATGAAATTTTTTAAAACAAGCTCAATAAAATCGAAGTGGGAGTCACGGTTAATGGAAAATTAATTAAGAACTTACGATATGCAGACCACACTGTGATTATAGCAATGAGTATAGAGGATCTACAACATCTTGTCGAAAGCTTGAGTATGAATATTGCTGAGATGGGAATTACTATAAACGCTAAAAAAACGAAGTACATGCTAATTACAAAAAAAACACAAAATATGCATCACCTATTGACAATAAATGGTAACGTGATAGGTAAAGTAGAAAAAAGTCAGTGTTGGGGAACTTTGATCAATGAAACCAATGATCATACTGTAGAAATAAACAGCCGAATAGAGATTGCTAGATCAGCATTTATACGAATAAAGCCACTCGTAACGTGCAAAAATCTAAGTTTGAAGATCAGACTACCTACCATTCGCTGTTTATATTTTCAATATTATTATATGGAGCTGAGATTTGGACATTACAAAAATGTAATTTAAAAAGAATCGAGGCTTTCGAACTCTGGTTTTACCGCAGAGTATTAAAAATATCATGGACTGATAGAATTACAAATAAAGAAGTACTGGAGAGGGTTGGTAAAGAACCAGAACTAATCACCACTTTACACACCAGAAAACTGGAATACCTAGGACACGTGATGAGGGGACCAAAATATGAAATTTTGAGACTCATAATACAGGGAAAGATTTAAGGAAGAAGATCTGTTGGCTGAAGGCATAACTCATGGTCAAGTATGTCAGTATAACGAAAGAAGCAAGAATACATCTATTGCCATATGAGGCAATAGCTTTACTCATAGGCTAAGAATGGAAAAGGCAATCTTATCCATTCCGTTACACTTCCATGAGACCAGGAAGTTTTTGGAAAATTTTAGATTTAAAAGTATTATTGATAGGAAGCATTGTGTCATTTATGTACATTTATGTGCATTTATGTACCAGTTATATATGTAACTTTTATGCCATACTAGTTTGTTATTGCATCTACAAATAAATATATTCTAAAAAATTAAAACGTGCTAAACTAAAACCGTAAAAATGCACGAAATTTTTAAAATCCCTAACCAAATTTAAAAAAAAAGCGGAAAAATCAACGCAAAAGTTACTACTAGGTACATAAGTCAAGAGATGCCTACACCAACGAATGTGAAAAACTACAGCACTGAAACTGGATGACAGAAAACTATGTAAAACACATTAGTAAAACTTTGCGACTTGTATAGTTTGCCGATCTCGCCGAAACATTTTCTTCGGGTTCCCTGTGGTCCAAATATTCAATGGCAAAGAAAACCTTGTAAATAAGAATATTAACATTGCCAATTACCATTAATTGAACGAATATTTGAAGCAAGGCTCGAAGGGCTATCAGTCAGAAAAGTCCAGAGTCTTGTCTTGAGAAAAAGTTTTAGTGTTAAAATTTATTCACGAAGCACCGAATGAAATATTTTTAATGGACAAAGTAGCATTAATATTTAATGTATTTAGTGGGTGTCTTCTTCTTCTTTAGGTACCATCTCTTCTAAGAAGGTTGGTAATCATCACAGTTATTTTCACTTTTGAGATTGAAGCTCTAAACTAGTCGACGGAACTGCAATTATACCGCTTTCTCAGATTGTTGAGCCAGAAAATGCGTCTTTTTTTTCCAATACTTCGTTTTCCCTGTATTTTCCCTGCAATA
Source organism: Diabrotica balteata (assembly GCA_918026665.1). Taxonomy (NCBI): domain Eukaryota; kingdom Metazoa; phylum Arthropoda; class Insecta; order Coleoptera; family Chrysomelidae; genus Diabrotica; species Diabrotica balteata. Next base: position 82,638,194 of record OU898284.1, read on the forward strand.
TGGTTTGTAGCAACACATATTCATCCCCTCTCATAACGTGGCCGAGATACTGTAACTTTCTTATCTTAATCGTATTCATGATTTCCATTTCCTTTTTCATCTTTCTGAGGACCTCAACATTTGTTATTCGGTCTACCCAACTTATTTTCAATATTCTTCGGTAGGTCCACATCTCGAATGCTTCAAGTCGATCGCTCACCTCTTTCTTTAAGGTCCAGGCCTCCACCCCATACAGCAACACCGAAAACACATAAGAACGGTGGATGTGGACGACAAGAACTTATAAATATATTGGTTAATTATGTAGAAAATAGAAAATCAGTTTTCGTTGTAAACGTATCATCGAAAAAAACTGATAAACAGCGTGACTTTACAGTTATTGACGATGATGCACTGAAGAGCTTGATATTAGCACAGTGTCCTTTACAATCTCGTAGTTCTTTAAAAAAGGCTTTTTTTTGACCTACAAACAAGGTCGTTGTACTCTACAACCATTTGGAAAGAACACATTTGGAAAAAATCCGTCCACTATTGCAAAATATCTGGGTTTGGGCAGTCCTGAAAAGTAAACAGGTCATTGCATGCGTCGGACTTCGGCAACTTTACTGGAAGAAGCTGAAGCCAGTATGACCACGTTGAAGCGCAATGTGGGATGGACGAGTACGTCGGTGGCTAAAAGATAATTAGAGGATGGCATATCTTTAAAGAATAAGGATTCAATATATCTCCTTAAACTTTACAATAGGAGGTGGGCTAAACACGAATTTCCCTCAAGATGAATGGAAGCTATAATTATTCCCACATTGAAATCAAATCAACCTCGCACTAAACCAGAATCATATAAACCCATTTCCCTTACAAATGTAGCGTGCAAAATTTTAGAAAAGATGGTGAATAAAAGATTACTATGGTCCCTTGAAACGCATAATCTACTCATTAGCGAACAAAGTTAATTTTGTCAAAACCGATCAACCATGGACAATTTAGTTGACCTAGAATCAGAAATACATGAAAGTTTCACAAATAAACAGAAGTATCTTGCTGTTTTCTTTGACATAACAAAAGCATTTGATATATGGCATGGCGATTTGACACTCTTAAAACCATAAATAATTGGAGTGTGAAAGGTAGTGTTCTGCACTTAATACAAAATTTCCTCAGTAAATGACAGTTAAAAGTCCGCGCAAATAGTATCACATCTAGCACTAAATCTCAAGCAAATGGAACACCACAGGGATGTGTTATAAGTACAACACTTTTTTTAATAACAATAAATAATATATTAGACAACTGTCCAAAGGTTGTTAAGGCTAGACTCTAAGCTGACGTGTTTATTATCTAAAGGTAAAAACATATATTCATTACAGAGAAATTTACAAAATGCATTAAATAACCTAGAAAACTGGTCATTAAAATCAGAATTCCAATTTTTCATTACCAAAACAAAATGTATTTTATTCTCTAAACGACTATTACCAATATCACCAACACTTAAGATACATGGTAATAATTTAACCTATGTAGAAAACAATTATCATGGAAGTCTCATATTATTAATCTAAAAAATCATGCCAAAACAGTCTTAATTTAATGCCTACCCTATGTCATAAAAACTGGGGTAGAGACTACAAATGTCTCATTCACATTTATAAATCACTGATAAGAAGCAAGTTGGATTATTGATGCATAGTTTATTCCTCTGCGAAAAAAACAGTGTTCAATCAACTTAAGGCTATTTAAAAACACGGCACTTCAAATTGCTACAGGAGCATTTTGTACAAGCCCTTTCACAAATCCACAGTGTTTAACCAGTGAATACTCTCTAAAATTAACAAAACGTACCTCTACTTGGCCTATGGCTCAACTATATCTGCAGTATCATCACACCTCACTCTTCATTATACAATTGCAGACCGTTTTAAAGAAGCATACAATAAAAATGGTGTAGATCCTCCTTTTATTAAATTTTCCACACATTTTTACACCCATTTTCCAGAATTGTTCAAAACAAATATACCGACTCCTCTTTCTTGGACCATGCCACCTATATCATGTGATCTATCACTTAGATTATGTAATAAATTTAAAACTCCCTCTATGAAAATTCATTAATGTTTCCTTAACAAACTTGCCAGCTTTCAGATTTCTCATCATATATACACGGATCCATCTAAAACCTTTTCTGTTGTAGGGTCAGCATTTTTAACACCATCTATTACACCACAATTTAAGTTACCCTTCATTAGTAGCATACACACTGGAGAACTATATGCAATTTTTTAAACGCTTATTCATATTATTGAACTTAACATTCCTAATTCTCTTATAATCACTTACTCCCTTCTTCTTCTTTTGGTGCCACTCCTATCGGAGATTGGAAATCATCAAGGCTATTCTGACCTTGTTTACGGCTGACCTAAAGAGTTCATTAGTGGTGCAGCCAAACCACTCTCTCAAATTCCGCAACCATGACATTCTTCTACGGCCTGGATTCCGTTTTCCTTCTATTTTTCCCTGCATTATATTTTGAAGTAATGCGTATTTATGTCCTCTTATCAGGTGACCAAAATATTCGAGTTTTCTTTACTTTAGCGTTAACAAAATCTCTGGGTCTTTTTCTATTCTTCGTATTACTTCACAGTTTGTTATTCTTTCAACCCAACTAATCTTCAGCATTCGACGGTAGCACCACATCTCGAAACTTTCAATATTTTTCATGTTGTTCTGTTTGAGAGTCCAGGCCTCTACACCGTATAATAGCGTGTTAAATACATAGCCTCTTAGCATTCTTAATCGTAGAGGGATGCTTATATTTCTGTTGCAGAAGAATTTTCTCATCTTTATGAAGGTGGCCCTGGCAATTTCGATACGTCTTTTTATTTCACTGTTTTGGTCTCCAGTTTCGTTTATTAAAGTTCCCAAGTATTTGTAGTTTGATACTCTTTCAACTTGAGTGCCGTTTATACTAATATACGCTGGTTGTGTCATGTTTTTACTGAAGACCATATACTTGGTTTTTTTAATATTGATAATTATACCATAGTTGTTGCAAGCAATATTTATGTCTGTAAGTAATCTTTGTAATTCTTCTACTGTTCTTGCAACTAGTACAGTGTCGTCCGCGTATCGAATATTATTTACAATCTCTCCATTAATTACGATTCCTCCGTTTGCTTGTAAAAGGGCTTCCTGACAGATGCTTTCACTATATACATTAAATAACAGAGGTGACAAAATGCAACCCTGTCGTACTCCTCTACGTATTTCTATTGCTTGTGATGTTTCAGTTTCTATTTTACTCTCTTACTTCATTACAAACCATGAAACAATTGCAATTGCAAAAGTTCAGTTCATAGAAGTTCCATCACACATCGGACAAGGCAATGAAGAAGGAGCTGTTTGCGCACTTAAGGCTATCGGCAGTTCCATTTCATTTATAGTGGAAAAAGTGATAGCGACAGACCTCAAATCATTTGTAAACATAAGTTGTTAACTAAGTGGGAAAGTGCTTGGCAAGATTCGCAATCAGTGCTACATAAAATTAAACATCAGACACCATCTCGCTGTGATATTGGTCTTAAACTTACTTAAACGACAACTGCTTGTGAAGTTAACCCGGTTGAATATAGGTTACACAAGATTGACCCATAGTTACTTAATAGCTAAAACAAACCGTTTTTATGTGATTTGTGCAACAGTGAAATAACCGTACGTCATATTTTATTAGACTGCCCTAAATTTAATAATGAAAGACACACAAACATATCGTCTAACGAATTATGTAAAGTTTTAGATCAAATTGTAATATTAATGGTTTATTTATATCATGCAGGTAGACCGTATGCTTTTTCGAGGAAATTTGTCGATGCCATGAATAATAAAAGTGGCACAATAAAACTTATGACAACACTACCTTAATATAAAAAAAAATAAAGTTGTCCTTTATCCTCGACTAAAATCAACATATCATTTAAAAAACATAATCCCTCTGAGCAATTTCTTTACATTTCTTTAAGTTTTTAAACTATTAAAGAAGTTTTTTTTAATTAATTAAGGTCTTTAAATAATAAAGAAATTAACATAAATCTTAGTTTGTTTCTAAACTGAATTTGCCCAATGTTTGTTAAATTTTGTTTTAAACAAAACGTCGATGAAGTTTCACTGAACAATTTAACTAAATCTTGAAAGTTTTATGTGCCTTTTGTAGTACAAATCGACCTAAAACTCTCGAAAGCAAAGGGTAATTTTGTTGCTCCTTTTAATCATAAGAGCAGAAAATTGAGCTACTATTTGTCGAAGTGAATGAGTTTTATAAAACTTTAAAACTCACTATATATTGAAACTGAAACCGAATTTAAGAAAAGAATGCCAAATGTTGTCGAATGTTTCCTGAACCGTGAAAGGAAATCAAGTAAATTTCGAGAATAGGGGCTTATTTCCCCTTCAGAGAACGGAAAAACATTGTACAAATTTGTTTTCCTGAAAACAATGACACCGACTGAAAATCAACTTTGTATAATGCAATAGACGAACGGATTTGAGAACGACCTAAAATTCTAATGAAATTTTTATTTTATTACTGAAAATGGCCTTTTTAATTCAACTCGTTGATTTGCTTCTTCTTCTTTGGCTGCAGATCAAATATTTTTATTGAATACTGTTGATTGTCATACGAGGGCACTTTAAAATATACCGGGGAATAGCGGTACAGACCCATCAAAGTTCTTTTTTTTTTATTGGGAAAAACCCGCATCAATCATAGAAGGTTATTAACGGTGGTACAATATGGACAAGGTTAATTATAATTTAGAAATTTAGAAATAAATAACTATGCTCTACAAGGCGTCAGGTTGATAGGATCACCAATTAGAATAAATGAAAGTCTAAAGAATGGCAAATCACCTGGCTAACTAAACTATACTATAGAGGACTATATAGATAACAAAACTATAGAGGAATTGCAGTTACTAGTAGTATTAGCAGAATATATGGGAAAATGATAAAAAATCGAATAGAGGAAGAATACCAAGATATGGAAGCCGAAGAACAGGCTAATTTTCGTGCAGGTCGATGTACAATAGACCATGTCTTTTCTATTACTCAGATAATTGAAAAGAAAGTTGCTCGTGGCCAAAAAGTACACCTGACGTTCGTAGACCTTAGGAAATCATATGATAGTGTCCCGCTTGATAAATTATGGGAGGCACTGGGAAAACAAATATAAATATAAAATTGATATAAGGTTGAATGCTCGAATAAATAAACTTTGGAAATAAAAGGCAAATATCGAGCACAATTTTAACAATTAAATCTTACCCAAGTACTTTCGCTTAATACAGCATATTCAGGGGCATTTCGTTAAATTTGGGCTATTCAGCAAGCGTAGAATGTGATAGAAATGAATTTTAACATAAAATTGTACAAAACACTACACTAAAACAAGGACAAACAGTTTAAAATTAATTAAAATGGTTCTACGCTCTACATTCTTTGTCAGAAACAGGAGAGAGAATGAACAAAATTCTCTGTAAACATGCTGTATTAAGCGAAAGTACTTGGGCAAGATTTAATTGTTAAAATTGTGTTCGATATTTGCCTTTCATTTTCAAAGTAAATATATAATTGATTGAAGCGGTAAAAACGTTGTACTACCAACAAAAAACCAGAATTAAAACAGGAAATCTGATAACACCGGGATTCAAAGTGACTAAAGGACTAAGACAAGGATGCTGTATATTCCCAACAAAAATGTACCTCGAAGCAGCACTTAACAAATGGAAGAAAAAATGTACGAATATGGGCATACCAGTAATGGACTTAACTTTGTACACTCTGTGCTTTACGGATAACCAGGTCATCATCGCACAGGACTCTGAAGACCTTAGTTACATGATGCGAAAACTATTAAAAGAGTTTACAGAGTGGGGTTTGGAAGTGAATATGGAAAAAAGTGAGTACATGAGAAACGGAGGAGATCAAACTATGTGACGACTACAAATACCTAGGAGTAAAGATCACTCAGGGCGGAAAATTGGATGCAGCCATTAACCCTGCGGCAGGCGCGACATTTTAAGTTGCACGAGCAGGCGCGACGCTGTGTAGAACACCGCAAACTCTAGTTCTCATATAAAACTTAGTTATACGCAAAATAACCATTTATTATTAAAAAGTGACATTCGTAAAAAATTAAGAGAGTTTCTAACGTAGAATCCTATAAAAAAATAAAATAAAAATATGGAACCGAACCAAGATACATTAACAAACAAAAAAAATATTTAACTAATTGTTGAGCTCCGAGCAGTTGTTGCATGTTATCTGCCTCACACCATGTTTTTGGCATACAAAATGCTTACATTCGATACATCTAGTGGCAACTTTTATATTTTTATGTTTTCCACATAATTTACAAGGTCCAATTCTTCTCTCTTCGGGGGCAGGTGGTTGCTGTAGTCTATATTTCGAAAGAAACTCGCGCACATCCTTGGGAAGGCTCTTTATCTCAGCTCGTTCCTTCAAGTGGCTTTCCATTAGTTCAAATGCTAATTTTGTGAGATATACTCTGCGTCTTGGATGCTCTACTAAAGGTCTGTTTGCTGTATAAATAATCTCGGAATTAATACCAGCCAAATCAAGTATTCTAAAGAATAAAGCTAGTGGCCATCTTCGTGTTATCCTTTGTGTCGAATACGAACTACACATTTGGTCGACTGTGTCAACCCCACCTTTTGTAGCATTGTAATCCACAATGATTTCAGGTTTATTTGTAAGTTCATCAATTTTTCCATTATCATGCATCGTTGATAATAATAGCACACATTTATTCGGTTTTGGCTTGAATGAAACAAGAGATACATCGTGTTGAAAGCCAAACATTGCTGTACCAATTTCGCGGTTCTTTATATTGACAAATTCTGGCGGAATTTCTGGTTTATTTTTTTTTAGGGTCCCTACAATAGTCATCCCATTTTCTAGTAAATATTTAGCCAGTGGATAACTGGTGTAATAATTATCCGTCGTAAGATTTCTATTAGTGTGCAGGAGGGGTTGCACTAATCTTTGAACTATATCTGTTGGTTTATTTGATGCTTGGAAAGGGCCAGTTTTCTGAGTTCCACAGTAAATTTCAAAATTCCACGTGTACCATGTTTGACTATCGCACACTGCGTAAAGTTTCATACCATATTTTGCTGGCTTGTTCGGAATATATTGAACAAATCCACATCTTCCCCGGAACGGATGCAACATTTCATCAATAGTAATGCATTCGCCGAGGGTATAGTTCTTTTGACAATTATTCGTAAATTTGGAATAAATATTTCGAATAGCTGTAATTTTGTCAGAAACGACTCTTTCATTTCTTGTTGTAATATCGTCAAATCTTAAGCTACGTAGTAAAAACAGAAATCTCTTATAGGCAAAATTAGCACGTAAGATCATCATGCCCGTACCATCGTCAGACCATAACTCCAATACATTAGCATGATTGCCCTTTTTTATACCAATTAAAAACAATACACCGATTAGAGCCATTACTTCGTTCCTTGTTGTTTTCTTACAGTCTCTCTCTCTCTTGTAATTTACAGATATTTTGTTGTCGATATATATATATTTGTGCATGTTACGATGAAGTCTATAATTTCTGTATCAATAAATTTAAGAAATGCTTCTAGTTCATTTCTTGTATCTCTAGCTTGACTTGTGGACCTAGCAATAACCTTAACGATATTTTTTGATTTGGTTTTACTTGGAAGGCTTAAAGGGTTACTTATCCATAATGTGGAAGTGTCTTTGCCAATATAAAATCGAAAATCCACGGCAAGAGGTTGCTCGTCTGGTGTCTCAGGCTGTTCCTCAGAAATGTCCATATCGCCTGGTGTATCAAGCTGTTCCTCAGAAATGTCCATATCTGAATCAATCGACTCCTCAGATTCACTGTCATGCTCACTGACCATAATGTTTTCTTCTGAGCCCTCGCTGTCATCACTAAATTCACACGTATCTTCAATTTCTGAGAGATTTTCAGCCAAATATTCAAGCTCTTTTTAAGTAAGAGGAGTTCTGTTTTGTTTTCTGTCCCTGTAAAAAAATGCTAATCTAAATAAAATCCAGAAACCTCTGAAATTTACAGATACATGAAATGATATTTAGATATACCTAAAATAAACGTTTGTAGCATGCCTATAACGCTAAAGAACAAAGTGATATAAATATTTGCAGTTATATACCTCATAATATGTCAATTCCTATGAAATAAAAACACACAAAGGCTCACAGAAAATTCATTGTTATGCGAAAATGTACTTACATGACTAGGCGCACCGCTGTGTTCCACACCGCTAAACAGAACTTACTAGTTTCGCAGCAACGCAAGTACTACAGTAGTTTATAACACAGCTCGCTTTGTGCTTGATAGGTTGCCAGATACTCTCAGCAAGGAATACCTAGACAGACGGTCCAAAACTAACAGACATAGACGCGTGCGCAAACATTTCAGATAGTTGCGGTGCTGTACACAGCGGCGCGCCTGCCGGAGGGTTAAAGAACGAAATACACAGGAAAGGAAAAGCATAGCCTTACTGAAGAGCGCACTGCAGGATAAAAACATCTCTAAGGAAAATAAAAGAAGAATATACCACCATAATAAAAGGTATCACAACATATGGATGCGAAATGTGGCCCCTAAAAGATAAAACAGAGAAAATGCTTAGAGCAACAGAAATGGACTTCTGGCGCCGCTCGGCGGGAATCTCTAGACGCGACAGAATTAGAAATGAGAGAGTCCGAGAAATCATGAGGGTTACACATAATGTTGTTAATGACATCAAAACGACACAACTCATAGAGTAGGAACACGTAAGGAGAATGCCGGAGAATAGAATACCAAGACAAATTCTTAAATGACAACCAAGAGGTAGGCGAAGACCAGGAAGGCCTAGAAGAAGTTGGAGAGAAGGACTTGATAAAGAAATCAGGGAAAGAGAATTGGAGAACGATCTATGAAACGATAGAATGAGATGGAGATTGGAAATCGGAAGACGTCGAAGAACGTTATAAACCGACATTATATATAGCTGCATATGCAATCCAAATACAGCTAAAAATACTTAAGGTACTTATACATACTGGTGCTATAATTTCTTAGTTATGCATTAAGGCTTAATGCTTAATTAATATTTTTTTTGTCATTTTACGGAACTTATAGAGAGATGTTGCAAATTTAATTCTAAAGGGAGACGATTGTATAGTTTTTTTGCCAAATATAATATTGATTTCTTTACTACGTCAGTGGACGGGATCGGTAGATAAAAATCTGAGGTTAAATTTCTTGTGTAGTAGTCATGATTCGGTCCTGCTGAAAAAACATGTAGGTGTTAACGAATTAAGCGAAGCATTAAAATTCCGTGATTTTTAAAGTAGCTTCTGCAATGTGTCGTTCTTCTGAGAAGAAGCAGATACCATATTGCCTTTTTTGTAATTTAAAAATGTCATCAGTTTAAGCAGCTGTATTAAAATTTCAGAAAGGAAGTCCATCATCATCATCATCACCATCATTTCTCAACCTCTTGCATCCACTGTTGGATATATATCTCCTCCATGTTCTTCCACTGTTCTCTATCTTGCGCCTTCTGTATTCAATTTCCGACTGTTTTTCTCAAGTCGTCCATCCATCTTTTTGGTGGTCTGCCTCGGTGTCTTTTGTCTTCTCTAGGTCTCCATTCTATGAGTCTTTTGGTCCACCTATTATCATTTAAACGTGCTATATGTCCAGCCCATCTCCATTTGGCTTGTGCAATTTTTTCTATTACATCTGTCACTTTAGTCCTCTCTCTCACTATCCTATTTGGTACCATATCTCTTCTAGTTATTCCCAACATTGCTCTTTCCATTTTTCTTTGGGTTACTCTCAATTTATTTGCAGAATGTTTGGTTAAAGTTATTGTTTCGGAACCATATGTTATTACTGGCAGTATGCATTGGTTGTAAACCTTTTTCTTCAAGCAAATCGGTAGCGTTCCTTTTAGGATATCTCGCATCTTGCCAAATGCTGCCCATCCCAAGCCTATGCGACGCTGGATCTCACAAGTTTGATTGTCTTTTCCTATTCTAATTTCATGCCCTAAATAGATATAACTAAAGACCTGATGTACTTTGTTCCCATCTACCCTCATAACATCACTTGAAACTAAATTGGTCATGTATTTTGTTTTTTTAAAGTTTATGTTCAGGCCTATTTGTTCTATTGTCTGTTTTAGTTCTTCCATCATTTTGTGAGCTTCATTTAAACTCTAGGCTATAATGACAATATCATCTGCAAAACGCAAGTGGCTTAAGTATTCACCATTAATATTTATTCCCCTTTTAGCCCAATCTAGTTTTTAAAGGCATATTCCAGAGCTGCAGTGAATAGTTGGGGGGAGATGGTGTCGCCCTGTCTAATTCCTCGCTCAATTCTATATTCATCGGTAAAGTCATAGAGTTTAACAGATGCTGTTGCGTTGTTGTATATATGTTTTATCAAATTTGTATATCTTTAGTCCACTCGGCTTTGTTGTAATGCTCCTAATAATGCCGGTAATTCCACGGTATCAAAAGCTTTCTTGAAGTCTATGAAAATAAACGTAAGTGGTTTATTATATTCAACACATTTTTCAATTAGTATTTTAAGTACTTGTAGGTGGTCATTTGTTCCATAACCTTTCCTAAACCCAGCTTGCTCCTTAGAAAGATAGAAATCTAATTTTCGTTCTAAACGTTTTGTGATGATCTTGGTAAACCATTTGTAGAGATGTGACAACAGACTTATCGGTCTATAATTCTCTAGGTCATATATATTTCCTTTTTTGTGTACTAGGATAGTAATTGCATTGTTCCATTTTGTAGGGACAATACCTTGGTTAAGACATAGGTTGAATAGTTCAGTTACTACTTCCAGTAGTTTCTTGCCTCCTACTTTAACAGCTTCTATTACTATTTAGTCATCTCCCGGAGCCTTGTTGTTTTTCATTTCCTTCAGAGTCCGTTAGACTTCCTTTAAAGGAAGTCCATGCCAAAGATAAAACTCGCAAAAAGAAAAACATGTTACTTTGGAAGATGCTAAATTACTTTCCTTGGATGGCTAGTTTCTTACTTAACAAATCGTTGTGAATGGATAATTTAAGGTTGCTGTCTATAAAAATAGTAAGACATCTTAAAGAATCAACGATACATTATCTGGGGTTTTAATGGGTTAGTGATACGTTTCAAATAGCATCTTCTACTTAAGTAAACCTCACCTTTACATTTATGAACCCTGTTATCAAAAACGAGGCTCTCTCCAAACTTAATAGAAATATTGCTCTAGATAGCTCGATACAATCTCATAATCAACAAATTTATGACAAAAACCATAAACATATTGATTTTAACATAGGTAATTTGGTTTTTATGAAAATTAAAAACAAATAAATTAAACGGAAAAAAACTTAACGAATTGGAAATAGGACCCTACGAAATTACAGAAAAGATTCTCGAATACCTTTTATAAAGGATGTTTTAAATAAAACTTTTCATATATTTTTAATTATTTTTCTTATTTTCTCCTTCCAAAAATTCTTTTAACGCCACTGGTAACTAGCCAACTTCTTTTTAATTTTTCTTTAATATGCATATTTCATTATTCAAATCATCCGAAAATCCCTTTATAAATAGCACTTTCTTTCAATTTGAATACTTTTTAAAACTTCCGCTTAAGTGATCAACGACTTCAATTAAGAAGGACATTTCCAGCAATAAAATAAAATTTTCATTAGCATTTTAGGTTTTTCCTAAAGCCCCAGAGCTCGCCTATTGCATTATATAATCTTAATTTTCAGTTACTGTCATTATTTTTCTTATTTTTCATTATTGGTTATCGTTTTTTTAGTTTTTTTTTATAATCTATTGAAATATTTTTCCTACTTTCTGGTCTTTCTCTTGGTTTTTTCCTTAATTCGGTTCCAAGCGTCTGATTGTGAATTTGAATAACTAATTTTTTTTTTATATTTTCTGTCTTCACTAGAAATATTAGGTACGCGACTTACTAGGTATATACTTCTTAAGAATAGAAAACAATATTTATTACTTGCTAAAATATTTTATTATTATTTATAAAGCTTAACACTAGAAAGTCGGAGGGGCCAATTTGGCCCCTGTTGCGATTTGAAGTTATTGTAGTTATTTTATTTGACACAATAATAATTTCATATGTTATGACTTTTAATATTTTCATGAAAAGTCTTATTTAACGCAAAAAATATTGTTTACTAAATTTATTAAATAGATTTTCTAACAAACCTACCATAGAAGTCTGAAGGGGCCAAACTTGCCCTGTATTAATTATTATCGTTTTCTCGGAAATTTGACGATATCTTTTAACTTTCTGTCGGATAGATAAAATTATTTTTATGTACGTTTATTCCTAGAAGGTATTTTGTTACATACTGTTTGTTCCTTGAAAGTATTTTGTTTATTGAGCGTTTTATTAGGTTCTGCTGACTCTCGTTTCTAGAATATTGAAACATTAGTTCAATTGTGAAAATTCAAGACGACTGTAAAGATGTCTCGTCGTGGACTATCAGAGCTTGAACTTCTTGAAAAAATACGAAAAATATAAGAAGATGTTTCGGGAGGTGAATCTGAATTTGCAGAAAATAATGAGTCAGACGATGAACAATACGTACCACCACAAAATAATGATTCAAGTGACTCTGATGCTTCAGAGCAGTTAGAAAGTTTTATTGTACAAGACTCACCAATTTATGTAAACACTGCTTCTACAACTCAAAAGCACGAGTCAGCTAATTTTATCGTGAATCCAAGTACATCTAAAGACAGTTTTACATTATACTATTTTCATGCTAGGCAAGAGCCATCCAAGACAGATCATGGAACTGCGCATGCCTACGGGCTATTTCCATGCAATTCCTGTGCTAGACGAAAAATTAGAACATGTTGTATTTTTCATGCTATTTTCTTGCAATGTATCGTTAAAATTATGTTGCCAACATAACAATTTATAATAGATTACAGAATAAAACATAACCTTATCTCTATCCAGGAGCTTAAGGAAAGTGGACTCGTTCATTCCAAGAAAGTTTTTAAAACTTTGAAGGTCTCTAGCATCCAAGAACTCTTGGGGTAACTTTAAATTTCCCAGTCCTGCATTCAACCAAGGTTTGACCCAGCATTTTCTAGGTGTTTTCTTTTTTTATTATTTTTCATGATTGTTGCTACAACAGCAATATTCAACAATAACAATGTTTTCTTTTCTTTGGTTGACATCCTTCACCCTTTGAATAACCATAAATAGTGTATGTTTATTTATTTTAGTACTTAATTATATTTATTTAAAATAACCTTAAATTGATAAATATTTTCTCTGTTGGCAACAATGAAAGTGGGATCTAAAATTGCACAGAAATATCTCTGATAAAAAGGTCAAGCTAGGCAAGAGATGTGCCTTGCAAGAAGGACTTGCATAGCATGAGACTTGCATAGCCTAGATGTAAAGCTGCCTTAAGCCAAGTCACAAGAGAAAAAGGTAACAGGAAAAATATCAACAGACAACGACGAACAACGTGACAGTTATTCTGGATCAGTACCTGGTAAGATTATGATTTTTAGTATCTTCATATTCACTGAATGTTTGCTCATTACAGGACGCCGCGCTCAGCACAACATTTATCGAGAGGAATCAGGTCCTACGTCGTATGCAAAAAGGAACGTGAGAAACAATTGTGTGGTAAGTGCTTGACATCTAATAATCAACGACAGTATGTTACGACATATAAAAGAATGCACTATTGCAGCAGCACATCGATATTTGAAAAATGACACATGGACTATAACTTTGGAAGAACTGGAGGCTGCCCTTGCTATTATGTACGCAAGAGGAGTCTACGGCGCCAAAAATTTCCCAACCAACAGCTTGTGGTCAACAGTATGGGGTCCTCAGTTTTTTAGGCAAACTATGCCACGAGACAGATTCAAGGATATTATAAAATATCTCAGATTTGACATAAAGCAAACGAGATCTGAACGATTAAAAACCGACAAATTTGCTCTAGCCTCTGCGGCTTGGAATGGATTTATGGAAAATAGTGGTGCATGTTACAAACCGGGAATAAACCTTACTGTGGACGAACAACTACTGCCTTCTAAAGCCAAGTGCCCGTTCACACAGTACATATCAAATAAGCCGGATAAGTTTGGCATAAAATTTTGGCTTTGGACATGCGTGGAATCAAAATATTTGTAAATGGTTACCCTTATACTGGCACTGATCATCTACGCAAGAAAGATACAAGTGTTGGTGATCATGTTGTTTTGCGGTTAATGGAAAATCAACTGGGAAAGGGCAAAAATGTTACGATCATTTACGATACATTACTTTACATCGTTAAAATTGGCGGAAGGCATTGCAAAAAAAATTAACAAGTCTTGTGGGTACTTTGAATCGCAACAGAAAGGAAGTTCCTCTAAGCGTAAAGAGTAAAATGAGAATTATATGTTACCCATATATTCCAGAGCGACGAAAAGATAACACTTAGTGCATACCAAGGAAGACTCACAAAAATGTGCTTTTGTTGAGCTCATTACATCAATCAGTGGATGTTGCTGTCGATGGAAAAAAAACTTCCTCAAACAGTAAGTTTTTATAATAAAACAAAATACGGGGTTGATGTAGTGGACCAAATGGCGCGTCTTTATACTACAAAAGTTGCTTCAAGACGATGGTCAATGCACGTGTTTTATAACATTCTTGACTTAGGAGCAATAAATGCATGGATTATTTATAAAGAAGTTACTGAAGTAAAATCAGGCGTCGTAAGTGTATTCTTCAGCTGTGTGAAGAATTACGGGCTCCATACTTTGCCTCCCGAAATCTGGTACTTGTTACCCAGCACCACCGGATTTACCAACCACCAGCACTGTTGCTAGCCAAAAAAAAAGAAAAAATGTCAGTTAAATGTTTTGTAAAGGAAATCATACTTCCAATGAGTGCCACGGCTGTGTTCCAAAATCCTGAAAAAATACCACGAATCCTGTTTTGACTAGTAAAGATAACAGACGCAAATGTTCTCTACTCCTTGATCTTAGTGTTAGTACCGCAAGACACGTGTGTAGAAACCGATATGAGAAGCAACTGTTGGTGAAAGCCTGAAATATTGGTAAGACTTTTTATAAACTTGTTTTGACTATTACCTGTCTAATCTTTTCCTACCTCTCATAATTATTTTAAACCAGCCTTATGTAATACAGTTCTCATACACTCAAATTATATTAATAATTTCACATATGTACATACTCTTTGTATACATAGTTTATTACAGCCAGCTTTAAAATGTTGAAATAGATCGTTCGCAGTGACATGAGCTAAATAAAGAAGTCAAAAAACAACTAGAAGATCACAGCAATGAAAGTACGATGTAAAGAGAAGAAACTACTTCCACCCCTGCACAGGGTAAATAGAAATGTTTATATGAAAGATGACAAAGCGAAAGTCACGAAAATACGCTTGGACGAGGATCTAGCAATAAATACCATCTTAATGAAAATCTAGAATTCGCAAAAGTGGAAAAAATAAAATATAAAGGGCCATTATAAGCCTAACACACAGTTCTTCCAAAGAAGTTAGACAACTGATCAATGTCAGCAATGTCAAGAAAGCAGCAAGACCAGATAACATAACGAATATAGCCCTGAAAAATCTGACAGCTAAACCAATAGTTTATCTTGAAAACTTAATCAATAAGATTTTAAGATTAAAATACTTTCCTGACCAATGGAAAAAACCTCATCATTTTTTAAAAAACTATCCTATGACCAATAAGCTTACTACCAGCAATAAGCAAAAGTGATGTGAAGTTAGAGCAAGTGATACGTACTTTTTTTCTGAGGCTGGTATCTCTAAAAACCATACCAGGTTAACCTATCTCTAGGGATGGCTAGCGTCTATTGAATTCAAGGTAAAGGTGTACATCCAAGTCCATTTCCGCCTAGAAGGAGGTCCTGCAAAAGGATGCCTTCCTGTTATTTAGTCTACCAGTGTAACGAGTGCGTTACTTAAATAACCGTTTACCTTTTTTGTGACTGGAGTCTTTTAATTTAACTTTAATTTAAATTCATATTTGAAATATTCTTAAACTGAATATTTAAATAACTCAAATAACTTAAATAAGTCAAAAAACAACTAGAGGATCACAGCAATAAAAGTACGATGTAAAGAGAAGGAACTACTTCCACCCCTGCACAGGGTAAATAGAAATGTTTATATGAAAGATGACAAAGCGAAACTCACGAAAATACGCTTGGACGAGGATCTAGCAATAAATACCATCTTAATGAAAATCTAGAATTCGCAAAAGTGAAAAAAATAAAATATAAAGGGCCATTATAAGCCTAACACACAGTTCTTCCAAAGCAGTTAGACAACTGATCAATGTCAGCAATGTCAAGAAAGCAGAAAGACCAGATAACATAACGAATATAGCCCTGAAAAATCTGACAGCTAAACCAATAAATTATCTTGAAAACTTAATCAATAAGATTTTAAGATTAAAATACTTTCCTGACCAATGGAAAAAACCTCATCATTTTTAAAAAACCATCCTATGACCAATAAGCTTACTACCAGCAATAAGCAAAAGTGATGTGAAGTTTAGAGCAAGTGATACGTCCTTTTTTTCTGAGGCTGGATATCTCTAAAAAACCATACCAGGTTAACCTATCTCTAGGGATGGCTAGCGTCTATTGAATTCAAGGTAAGGTGTACATCCAAGTCCATTTCCGCCTAGAAGGAGGTCCTGCAAAAGGATGCCTTCCTGTTATTTAGTCTAACCAGTGTAACGAGTGCGTTACTTAAATAACCGTTTACCTTTTTTGTGACTGGAGTCTTTTAATTTAACTTTAATTTAAATTCATATTTGAAATATTCTTAAACTGAATATTTAAATAACTCCCAGCAAATTTTACTTTCTAAGGTTGGCATTAAATCCCGACCTCTGGTGTAAGATTCTGAAAGTACGTCGACTTGACGACTTGTAAGTGTTAATAGAATTACTTGTTGACTGGGTGTGATCGAAGACAGATCGATCGATCATAGTGGCGGCTGGGAGGTGCCATTTTTAAGAAATTTAGTTTAAGTTTATTTTTTTTTATGAAGAACCGCTGATTTAAGGACAACAATTTAAGTTATTTTTGGGTGTTTTGTACGAGGATACTTTAAGTTTTGGACCACCTCAGCCGGTAAGATGAACTTATAAATATATTATATGAAAAACCATGTCTGATCATCCGCCATTGTTAGTGAAATTCAAATCAATTTTAATCCTTTCTCGATAGATATTTCACACATCTTATATATGTCCTATTTTACGATATTTCTCGATAGATATTTCACACATCTTATATATGTCCTATTTTACTTTATTTCATTAATACCTAAATACATTACAAGTATTATATTTTATAATCATTTCAAATTTTATTTCTTTCCAAGGATGAAAGCAAACAATTATCTATTTCAATTCCATACCGTTTAAACCGGCTAATATTTCTTTTTTCCTATTTTATAATATATAAAGATCATGCTTTCCGTTAAAACTATCTTATAAAAAACATTGTCACACCATTCGAAGGTCACTATTTATCAAAACCATTAGGGTTTTTATTCCAATTTAAGGTCACTTGTTGACATTTCTTGTATCACCTTTCAAGGTTGATAAACCTTGTGTGTTTTTCATACCTTTTTGTATGTACAAAGGACATGAAGTAACACAATTGTTCCTTTTTTAGCCAACTTCCGGAACCCAGTCACAAGTCAGGGAAGAAACCTTTAGTTTTGGGGTTATATTTATTAAGGAGAAGGGGAAGAAATTTTAAGTTATATGGGGATTTAAAGAAGATTTTTTTTATATATACATGGAATCCAGGTTTGGTGTACTTTTACCCACTGGAGTCTAGTTCTTCACCGGATCATCTTCCAGGGCAACCTACGGAAACCGGCAGGAAGAACTTATTTTGTTTTTGTTTGTCATTCCAATATTTTTTATAACTTTTTTGCAACATCCTCTTCAAGGTTTTAACTTTTGCTTTACTTTAATTTAAATATATATCATTAATAATAATTGCCTTCACTTTTTCATAAAATATTAATCATTGTAACGTAATTTAATTATTTATTGTCCACCAAGGGTTGAGATTGTAACTCCCCTGGACTCTCTCGTTATCAGGTTATAGTGTGCACACATATCCGGAGAGGTTTATTTCATTTATTTGATAATTGTAACGTTTATATTATTATATATTTCATTTTATATTATATTTTATAACTATTGCATAACCTTAGTCAAAATTTCACATTAATAGGTACATTAGGGGGGGAAATTGTTTTATCATTATATTCAGGGTTTTCATTGTAAATATAGATTAGTTAATTGTATATAAGAGGTGTTGGGTTATATTGTTATATATAAGGGTTTAAAATAAGTTGTACATAATATAGGTATTTATTAAAGTTGGGTTAAAACAATTTAAGATTTCACTTGGTACCTATCCTTTAATATTTCAGCAATACAAGATATCTCGGAAGAAACCATTTAACTTCCTGGCGCCCAAATATTCAGTAGAGCAACTTTATCTTTCATCTGTTTATTTCTTGGTAGATTTCTTGTCATTAGTTCTTCTATCTTACGGTCACTGTAGGGCATGCAAATTGGCCTAATCCCTCTTGAGTGTCAAGTGGTCATTCTCCTGCATAGTCGCTAGCCAGCATTAATTTTATTATATTTTAAAATTCATATTTACCCTTTATTTATTTCTTTCATATAATTTATTTCTATCTAATCCCTTCCATCTTCTGTTATTCCAGATATTAATCCGTTGGTGTATCAAGGTACATTTTAGAGTTTACCCTATTGCTACAATACACATTCTTGTTATATTGGCGCTCCAGCCAATCCATTTTTGTTACATTGGCGCCCAACGTGGGGCCTTTTCTCAGTTCAGACCGTACATTCTGAAGTATATTTCTCTTTGCAAAATATTCTTTATTATTTCTAATTTGTTCCTGTTGCTCTTTGTTCATTTTTTTTAACTTCTTTATTTATTTATTGTTTTTCTTATTAGATTTACATTTATAGATATACTTGTATTGCTGTAGTTTACTTATATTCATATTTAAACCCTCACCTTTTAATCTCATTGTGTACAGTTAACTATCTATCTTACTATTATTGAACTTTAAGAATTTAATAATTTAGATATTACTATTTTTTATACATATATATATTAGCCAATATTGGTGAATTTTTTTATATTCAAGTATTTGTTAACCATATACTTGTTGAAACCATTGTGTGTTGCTTCAAGGATTGTGTTTATATTTACTTAACTTACTTAACCATTTTGAAATTTTTGTGAATAACTTGAAATTATTTTTGGATTGATTTTGTGGTGTGTTGGTACATATTTACTTATATATTTTTTTTTGAAAACTTTATATTACTATTCGATTGTTTTTGTGGAGTGTGAGTATATTATCTCCTTGTCTATTCTACCTATTCATCTATTTGTTTTTCTTTCACAATGTCTGCATTCAAGGTAGAACATTTATTAGTTAAAGAATTAGATTATGAGTTGAGAATTAGGGACATTCCCATTGATGCGTCTTCCAATGTGGATTTAAAACGCAAGATATTGCGTGGAGCTCTAAGGCAAGAAGAAGGAAATAGGAGCTTTCGACAAATTTCTGCCACCAGTATTCCCTTTTTGGAACAACAAGAAGAGATTGATGAGACTATGGATGATTTGGCTAAAAGGATATCCGATTTTAGAGGGACTGTCCAAGATAGCCTATACTCCAGGCTGATATCACGTCTAGCCCATGTCTCAGGCCGTGTTCATTTATTATCTTGTTCGAATGAGGAGCAGCAAACTTACAAACGCTCTATTTCAATCCGAATTCTTAGCCTAGAGGGTGAACTTGATTCACGAGTGAATCCAATTGCTACTTCAACCCCTATTTCTTCAGCCCAAGCAGCTAATTCATTTCTTCACCCCAAACCTGTTCAGGTACATAAATGGGGCATTACATTTTCTGGTGAAGGTCATTATGACCAGGTTATTTCCTTTTTGGATAGGGTGGAATGTCTTCGCATATCGAGAGGAGTGAGTGAGGAGGATCTTTTTGCAGCTTCTGCTGAGTTGTTTACAGGCACAGCTTTTACGTGGTTTAGAAACAACCGCAATAATTTTTCTAATTGGTCTGATTTGGCTCAGAAACTCAAGTCTGATTTTCTACCTTATTCTTTTCAAGATGACCTTCTAGACCAAATCAAAAATCGTAAACAGAAGCCAAACGAGTCTGTTACGATGTTTATAAATAACATTTTGGGTATGTGTAGTCGCCTTGAAACACCTCTGACAGATTCTGCAAAGATTAAGATCATCCTCAAATGTCTACTGCCATTTTATCATCAGCAATTAGCTTTAGTAGACATCACCAGTATAGCAGACATAACCGAGAAGTGTAAACGTTTGGAGGAAACTTTATCTTGGTCTTCTCAACCTCCAACCACTTCTAAACACTCTTCTGACTCTTTCGGTCATCAAAATTCTTTTAGACACCGTTCTTGGCAACCTAAGGGCTCTGAACGTAATATATCAGTCATTAGTTCTGTAGTGTGCTGGAATTGTCGTGAGTCTGGCCATACTTTTTATGATTGCGGCATCCCTCGTACCCGTATTTTCTGCCACGGTTGTGGTAAAGAAAATACCCTCAAAACGCAATTGTTTTAGGTGTTCGGGAAACGAACGATCGGAGGTCCGTCCCCTGAGCGTTTCTCCGTCCACACCCCCATCAGGGAATCAAACCGTTGCATCAAACGAAGTCACTGGTCCAACCACGTCAAGCCACCCAAACCCATCTTCCAGTCGGAAAGGGAAAGGGGTTGTCTCCAAAAAACCAACACACACACCACACCAAGTCATTCCAAGAAGTAACTTCCCAATATAATACATCGGATTTACATAGATTATCTTCCCCAAATATCTTCCCAAATTTTAGTAATAGACATAATAGTAGCAGTGTAGTAGTTCCAATATCTATACCAGAGTCTACCACAATTCAGGAGGATTCTTTTATTTCTGATTCTTCTTGTTTGCCTGTTGCATCCTCTGATTGTGTAGGTAGAGACAATAAGTTTAGTTTAGCACCATTTAAAATTTTTGACCAATCAGATAATGATTGTTTTGATTTAAATTCATTATTAGTGAAGAAACATAATGATAATAGACCTTATCTTCCTATTAAGATTTTAGGACAATCTTGTTTAGCTCTTTTAGATAGTGGCTCGAACATTTCTGTGATAGGTTCACATTCATTAGCTTTACTGAAAAATGCTGAGATTTCTATTATGCCCATTTCTTCTCTGCAAGTGTCTACTGCAGATGGTACAGTTCAGTCTATTACAGGCAAATTTGAAACTGAAATCACAGTAGCAGATTTATGTAAACAAATTACATTCTATATTATTCCTTCAGTTCAGAATTCTATAATTTTAGGTATGGATTTCTTAAATGCTTTTAATAGCACACTAAATTGTTCTAATTTTTCCTTTTCTATTTCTCAATTTAATCTGTCCTTACTTAGTGCTATTCAGGATTTTACTAGTTTATCTAGTTCCGAACAAAGGCAATTAGAGAATATGATCTCTAAATTTACAACTCTTTCGTCGAAAGACAAGTTAGGTCGTACATCCTTAATATCTCACACTATCGAAGTGGGAGATACCACACCTTTTAGACAATATCAATATCCTATTCCTCAGGCTTGGCAAGTTGACTTGGAAAAGGAAATTGATTCCATGTTAGAGTTGAATATCATTGAACCTTCCACGTCTTCTTACTGTAGTCCTTTGTGGTTAACCAAGAAAAAGGATGGATCTTTTAGGGTTTGCTTCGATGGTCGAAAGTTGAATAATATTACTACAAATCGGGATGCTTATCCTATTCCCCGAATAGACGTCATTCTCAGTAAACTCCAGAATGCTAGGTATATTTCTTCTATCGATCTATCTAAAGCCTTTTTACAAATTCCTTTGAGTGAGGAAAGTAAAAAGTATACAGCTTTTGCAGTTAGTGGGAAAGGATTATTTCAGTTTGTCACTATGCCTTTTGGTCTTGTTTCAGCTCCTCAGACAATGTGTCGTCTGATGGACTTAGTCATTGGTCCTCAGTTAGAGCCCTATGTTTTTTATTATTTGGATGACATTTTGGTTGTCACTCCTGATTTTTCCCTTCATATGGAAATTTTGGATAAGTTGTTTTTCACGTCTCAAAGAGGCTAATTTAACTATTAATTTAGATAAATGTCAGTTTTGTCGTCCTAGTCTTAAATTTTTAGGATATGTAGTCGATAGTAAAGGTTTAAGGACTGATCCTGATAAAGTTACAGCTATCAAAGATTTTCCTATACCTAAGACTACTACTCAAGTCCGTAGGATATTAGGTATGTGTGGATATTATCGTCGGTTTGTGCCGTCTTACTCTACTTTGTTATCCCCACTTACAGATCTCCTTAAAAATAGGAAAAAAGGCCAAACTATTACATGGACTTCAGAAGCCGATGATGCTTTCCGGCGTATAAAAGAAGCTCTTACTAGTGCACCTGTCATGACATCTCCGAATTTTAAAGAGCATTTCTATCTCATGACAGATTGTTCCAACACTGCGTCAGGTGGTGTACTATTTCAAATGAAGGATGGTTCGGAACATCCAATAGCTTATACCAGCAAAAAGCTCAATAAAGCACAGAAGAATTATTCCACCACAGAGAGAGAACTTCTTGCAATTATCCATGGTCTTGATGCCTTTCGGTACTATCTTGAGGGTCGTAAGTTTACTATCATCACAGATCATAGTTCTTTATTATGGTTACATTCCATGAAAAATCCGTCACAACGTTTGTCCCGTTGGATTTGTAGGCTTTCTGTTTTTGATTATAATATTGTTCATCGCAAAGCCAATGGTGTTGTGGTTGCAGACGCGTTGTCACGTACATTCGATATCAATCTTTTAGATCTGTCCACTTTATCTCCAGATAATTGGTATCGAAAGATGATTCATAATGTCACCCAAGAACCTACTAGGTATCCTGATTTCAAGGTGGAGAATAATATCCTCTATAAACATGTTATCAGTCCAGTTGAATCTCTATCGAATATGTCTGATTGGAAGATAGTAGTCCCAACAGCAAATAGGGATGAAGTCTTAAGAACTTTTCATGATGATGTGACATCAGGTCACTTTGGCTTTTATAAAACGTTTAGTAAAATAGCTGAGTTATATTACTGGCCTGGTTTGCGCAACTCAGTTAAGAAATACATCTCTAGATGTAGAGTTTGTGCAACATGCAAGCCGAGTAACCTACCTCAAGCTGGACTAATGGGTTCGTTTAGGAACATTAATTTTCCGTGGCAAATGATCTCTTTAGACCTTATTGGACCGTATCCACGTAGTTATTTAGGTAACACATATTGTTTGGTAGTTGTAGACTACTTCACCAAATTTCCTTTAGTTTGTCCTCTGCGTAAGGCTACAACTCCAGCCATTTTGAAGTTCTTAGAGGAACAAGTGTTCTTACTATTTGGTATTCCCCAAATAGTATCATGTGATAATGGTCCACAATTTGTTTCTAAGCATTTTAAAGATCTATTAAGTAAATATAAGGTCCAAAAGATATTCTACAATGCAGCTTATCATCCGCAAGCTAACCACACTGAACGTGTAAATCGTAGCATTGTTACTGCTCTTCGATCTTACACTTACAGTGATCATAGAGCTTGGGATAAGTACATCCATTCAGTTGCTCAAGCCATTCGAACTTCTGTTCATGAAATCACTCAGTGTTCTCCAGCTTATGTTAATTTTGGTAGGCATGTTCCATTGTCAGGTGATTATTTTGGTTTAATTTCTGAAAATTCAACAACTCTTCCTCAAATTTCTGATAAACTTCACCGTATGGAAGATCTCCAAAACCTACCTCCAATATTCGCTGACATTAGGAAGAAGTTAAAAGCTTCTTACCTTAGAAATCAGCATCAGTATAATTTGAGGAAACGAGATTTGCGATTTTTTGTGGGCGATCGAGTTTTGAAACGGAATTTTGTAAAATCAAATAAAGGTGATGCCATTTCTGCTAAGTTTTGTCAGAAATATGTTCCCTGTACTGTCGTTAGGGTAATATCTCCTTTAGTATATGAATTAAAAGACAATTCGACAAATAGACGAATTGGTCAATTTCATATAAAGGATTTACTCCCTGATAATACAACAGATGAGGCAGCATCTTCATCTTCAGAGGAAGATTAACTTAATGTCTATTAAGTTAACTTATTCCTATGATTGTTATTGTTTTGGCTCGGTTTGGTTACGATTTGGTATTTTCTTAGATTTTTGTTATTAATCACCAGATTTGGAATATCTACAGCTTATAATTTGATTAGTATTTATTTATAATAAGTTAAATTATTAAAGCCATTAGAGATTTTTACTTATATTAGGTGTTGCACTGGTATGGAACTAAATATTGTAATGCTACTGTACTGTGCTATATGTTTATGTGTTGTATCACTTTCTTCCCATTTTACTTACTTGTTTTGCCAGTTTGGAAAGAATGTTGTAATTTTTATGTATTTGGATTAAGTTTATTGGTCATGATCTAGTTTATAATAACGTGTATCTCGATTTGCTATGTGGGATGTTTTTTTTTCAAAGTCAGTCATTAGGAATTTATATAGACAATCAGTATGCATAATTTTAGGACACTCCTATATTATATAGACTATTCTGCCTGTGTATATGTGAATGAATACGTGGGTTCGAAGTTTTAGTTCAATTAGTGGCCACAGTTGTTCAATGAATTTCGGAATTCACCATTTTCATGACAAGTTGTACAGTTATCTAGGCAGTAGAATGTCTTCCATGTTAATGTTAATTAGGTTAATTTGCTTAATTTAGTCTTAATATTTAACGTTAATCCTTAATATTTTCAGACTTTGGTCTAATAACTGAATTGTTCCTTAGCTGATTTATTATTCTTATTTATATAGTTTATTGGAGGAAGCAATCCATGACATATTCCCTTTACAGCTAGCAAGTTTAGATTACAGTTATGAATAGTATTTCATATTTTGGCAACAAATGACCATTTATAGTTATTTTCACTTCTTTCCTTAGGCACTTATCTATATTTTGGTATATTGAACAAGGAATTATCCTGTTCTCTTTTATTAATATCAGAACGAATTATAAATTTGCAGTTTCTTCAGAAATTGGTCTACTCGTTCTTGATGTTCTGTTTGTTATTACTTCTACCTTACTCTTACTATTTGCTATGGTTGTTAGAGTTTACTGGCACATTAAACTCCTTTTAGTGCTCTTATGTTAGATATTCTTATAAATTTGTTGTAGCTACCTGCTATAGTTATCGAATATCAGCATAAGTTAATTTTGTTGTAAGAAGTTACCACAGCAGTTCACATGCTTTGGTACTCTACCTTTTGAGTTCAAGTTGTTCAGCTTTGCATTTCTAGGATGATTGAAGTTTATAACACCTCCTAGTTTTTATTTTTGGTCTTTATTTTGGATCCCAAATGTACTGATGGCAGATCATCAGGATGGAATCGATTTTATGGCTGTCCTTTTGTTCAGGCCGTTAGTCCCACATTTTGATCCAATAATTTATTTGATGAATTTTTAGGTTAGGCACATATTACCGGATGTGGGTATATGTGGACCTACCCTTTTTGGTTTATTTGGTTATAGTGTGAATTGGGTCATTATTTGCCTGATTGATTATCTTTGGATATGCTACTTTATAAATCTGTTGTCCACTGTATGGTCAATTTTGGATTTACCATCCAATTCGACACTTATATTGTTTTATATACGTTTAGTATTTTTATTGTTACGTATATTGTTTTATATACGTTTGGTATTTTTATTGTTACTTATATTGTGTATCGGTCCACCCATTTGCCTGATTGATTATTCCTTGGATATGCTCTCCTATAAATCTGTTGTCCATTGATGAGTCAATTTTGGAACCAGGGTCCGATTTCACATTATTTTGGATTATTTGTATTGAGCATTTGTATTACTAGTCTATACTATGCTATGTTAGAGTTTCACTTTACTTTAATTTTACTCTAAATAGTATGTGACTTTTTACTTAGTTACATGTGGGTATCTTTAGATGAAACCATTTCTTTATTTCTACATCACTCATAATCTGTGGTTAATTATAATCGTGTGAATCGATGTAGATTGTTTTGGAAGTATTATAGTGAGTTAATATAATAGCTGTATTTGGCAAATTGGTGCCATGGCTATAATTTTATATATATTTATATATGTTTATATTTTTTTTTCTCGATTCTTGATTGCTCCACATATGGTTAAAGTATTGGTTAACCTACATCTAACCAATCAGTCAAGTAAAAAGAAAAAAAAATTTTCCACTTAAAATTTTTTTTCTCCAAGTAAGAGGGGAATGTAACGAGTGCGTTACTTAAATAACCGTTTACCTTTTTTGTGACTGGAGTCTTTTAATTTAACTTTAATTTAAATTCATATTTGAAATATTCTTAAACTGAATATTTAAATAACTCCCAGCAAATTTTACTTTCTAAGGTTGGCATTAAATCCCGACCTCTGGTGTAAGATTCTGAAAGTACGTCGACTTGACGACTTGTAAGTGTTAATAGAATTACTTGTTGACTGGGTGTGATCGAAGACAGATCGATCGATCATAGTGGCGGCTGGGAGGTGCCATTTTTAAGAAATTTAGTTTAAGTTTATTTTTTTTTATGAAGAACCGCTGATTTAAGGACAACAATTTAAGTTATTTTTGGGTGTTTTGTACGAGGATACTTTAAGTTTTGGACCACCTCAGCCGGTAAGATGAACTTATAAATATATTATATGAAAAACCATGTCTGATCATCCGCCATTGTTAGTGAAATTCAAATCAATTTTAATCCTTTCTCGATAGATATTTCACACATCTTATATATGTCCTATTTTACGATATTTCTCGATAGATATTTCACACATCTTATATATGTCCTATTTTACTTTATTTCATTAATACCTAAATACATTACAAGTATTATATTTTATAATCATTTCAAATTTTATTTCTTTCCAAGGATGAAAGCAAACAATTATCTATTTCAATTCCATACCGTTTTAAACCGGCTAATATTTCTTTTTTCCTATTTTATAATATATAAAGATCATGCTTTCCGTTAAAACTATCTTATAAAAAACATTGTCACACCATTCGAAGGTCACTATTTATCAAAACCATTAGGGTTTTTATTCCAATTTAAGGTCACTGGTTGACATTTCTTGTATCACCTTTCAAGGTTGATAAACCTTGTGTGTTTTTCATACCTTTTTGTATGTAC
Organism: Diabrotica balteata; assembly: GCA_918026665.1. Classification (NCBI taxonomy): domain Eukaryota; kingdom Metazoa; phylum Arthropoda; class Insecta; order Coleoptera; family Chrysomelidae; genus Diabrotica; species Diabrotica balteata. The sequence goes on from OU898284.1 coordinate 82,665,685, forward strand.
AAAGGACATGAAGTAACACAATTGTTCCTTTTTTAGCCAACTTCCGGAACCCAGTCACAAGTCAGGGAAGAAACCTTTAGTTTTGGGGTTATATTTATTAAGGAGAAGGGGAAGAAATTTTAAGTTATATGGGGATTTAAAGAAGATTTTTTTATATATACATGGAATCCAGGTTTGGTGTACTTTTACCCACTGGAGTCTAGTTCTTCACCGGATCATCTTCCAGGGCAACCTACGGAAACCGGCAGGAAGAACTTATTTTGTTTTTGTTTGTCATTCCAATATTTTTTATAACTTTTTTGCAACATCCTCTTCAAGGTTTTAACTTTTGCTTTACTTTAATTTAAATATATATCATTAATAATAATTGCCTTCACTTTTTCATAAAATATTAATCATTGTAACGTAATTTAATTATTTATTGTCCACCAAGGGTTGAGATTGTAACTCCCCTGGACTCTCTCGTTATCAGGTTATAGTGTGCACACATATCTGGAGAGGTTTATTTCATTTATTTGATAATTGGAACGTTTATATTATTATATTTCATTTTATATTATATATTTAAACTATTGCATAACCTTAGTCAAAATTTCACATTATAGGTACATTAGGGGGGAAATTATTTTTATCATTATATTCAGGGTTTTCATTGTAAATATAGATTAGTTAATTGTATATAAGAGGTGTTGGGTTATATTGTTATATATAAGGGTTTAAAATAAGTTGTACATAATATAGGTATTTATTAAAGTTGGGTTAAAACAATTTAAGATTTCACTTGGTACCTATCCTTTAATATTTCAGCAATACAAGATATCTCGGAAGAAACCATTTAACTTCCTGGCGCCCAAATATTAAGTAGAGCAACTTTATCTTTCATCTGATTATTTCTTGGTAGATTTCTTGTCATTAGTTCTTCTATCTTACGGTCACTGTAGGGCATGCAAATTGGCCTAATCCCTCTTGAGTGTCAAGTGGTCATTCTCCTGCATAGTCGCTAGCCAGCATTAATTTTATTATATTTTAAAATTCATATTTACCCTTTATTTATTTCTTTCATATAATTTATTTCTATCTAATCCCTTCCATCTTCTGTTATTCCAGATATTAATCCGTTGGTGTATCAAGGTACATTTT
>OU898284.1:82667324-82711266 GCA_918026665.1 Diabrotica balteata
AAACAATAACCAAACAAAACTACTTGATTGCTTATCTGCTTATAACATAAATACTAATCTTGTCAAATGGCCTACAAGAGTAACAAATACCAGCATAACAACAATTGATAATATCTTTATAAATTTTTCTAATTTAGGTACATCATGTATTCTTGACAACACTGTGTCCGATCATAGAACTGTTTTAGTTGAACTTGAAATCGATATATCGACCTTGCCTATGTCTTGTCAAAAGCGATATTTTTCTGAGAGTGGGATAGAGAATTTTATTATAGGTCTTGTGATGGAAGATTGGAATCATGTTTATAGTATGGTTGATACTAATTTGGCTTTTAATGTGTTTGTTGATACTTTTTTGTATTATTTTAACATTAATTTTCCATTGCAAAATAAACGTATTATAAATGATCGTAAAAAATGGGTAAACACCGAAGTACGCTTATCTAGTAGTAACTTAAAAAACTTGCATGTTTTATCTAGATCATGTCCGTGTCTTCGTGAATATTACAAGTTAGAAAAAAAGAAACACCAGAAACTTTTATGTTTGACAAAAAAAAATTATTACCAAAATATTATTTCGTCATCAGATAATCCTACAAAAAGTGCCTGGAGACTTGTTGCTGACATGACTAATAATGTTTACAATAATGGAAGGAAAAATATATGCCTAAAATCAGCAGAAAATTGTGTAATAGAGGAATGCCCTATTGTTGCTAACATGTTCAATGTTTTCTTTAAAAATGCTCCAATTGAGGTACGTTCTAAAATTCCCAGTTATCAAAATAGTACTTTGAGGACTCCACCTTATAATGAAAATAAAATTTTTTTACAATTATATCCTTACACTCCAAATGAGCTGAGTGAATTATTGATAGGAAAATTGAAATCTTCAAAATCGTGTGGATTTGATGAAATACCTCAATTTTTATTAAAAAAAGTAATTCCATTCATACTATCACCTTTAACATTTCTAATAAACTTGACTTTTTGCAATGGTGTTTTCCCGGATTATCTAAAGGTGGGAAAAGTCGTTCCTGTGCATAAGAAAGGTGACCCAAAGGATATTAGTAATTATCGCCCAATAACTGTCCCCTCAGTATTTTCGAAAATATTCGAATACTGTTATCTTAACAGATTAAACTCTTATTTATTGGAGAACGGTATTATTAGTAAATGTCAGCATGGCTTCCAGGCAGGTAAGTCTACAAACACAGCAGTTCATTCATTTTATGAGACTTTAACTAACTATATCGATGCGGATGAATGCCCTGTCGGAATTTTTTGTGATCTCAGTAGGGCATTTGACTGTGTCGATCATACCTTACTCATTAATAAATTAGAAAATATTGGAATAAAAGATCTCTCTCTAAAATGGATAGAATCCTACCTATCAGAACGTCGTCAGTATGTCTCCTTAACAGATTTATCCCAGCACTCAGAAAATGTTTGCAAATCAGATTATATTTACATTAATATGGGTGTTCCGCAAGGTTCTGTAATTGGCCCAATATTATTTCTTATTTACTTAAATGATATTGTCTCAATAAATTCTGCTGTACAGTTTACACTTTATGCAGATGATACTTCAATACTTATATCAGATAAATCACAAATATCTCTTGAAAATAAATGTAACGAACTTTTGTGTGATCTTAGTTATTGGTTTTCCTCAAATAACTTACATCTTAATGCGGATAAAACGCATGCTATTCACTTCCACAATAGACAGAAACATCTGTTAGATATCGAACTATCAATATATTCTGCACAAATTGAAAAAGTTCAATGCCTTAAGTTTTTGGGTTTGTATGTTGATGAGTGTCTCAATTGGAAACGGCAATGTGATGATATTATTTCCAAAATAAACTCGGCATGCTACCTACTTCGAAACCTCAAAGATACACTAAGTGAAAAACAGCTAATTATGCTGTATTATGCTCAGGTGGAGTCTCGTTTGCGGTATGGCATAGTATTTTGGGGTACGTCTTGTAAATTCAGTGAAGTCTTTCTATCTTAAAAAAGAATAGTCCGTTGTATTGCTGGTATTTCTCGAATAACTAGCTGTAAGAGTTATTTTACTAGATATAAACTTTTAACTGTACCATGCTTATATATTTTTGAAATCTGTGTTTTTATTCATTTAAATCTTAATAAATTTAAAACTAATAGTCAAATTCACAATAAAAATACAAGGCAGAATCAAAAATTGCATGTGCCTTTTTCTAAAGGAAATATGCATTTTTACTCACCTGCAATAATAGGTCAAAGAATATATAATAAGTTACCCGACCCAATAAAAAAATGTAAGAATATGAAAATATTTAAATTCACTTTAAAAGATTTTTTATTGCAGAATACGTTTTATTCTGTTGATGAATATTTTAGTAGTTGACATTATTTTAAGTATATGCTAGTAATTTTACATTTTCTATTTGTGTTTGTCTTGTAACCTTAGGTTTAGCGTAATTTTAGATTTACATTTATATTTAGCAATTTTGTTTTCTAAACTGTGACTGATCCTATACAAATTGTATTTGTCAAAAAGGAAATAAAGTATTATTATTATTATTATTATGAACACACACAAAACTATTGTATTTTTGTCCACCCTGTACTAATTTGAATCAACATATAATACATTTTTGGAATCAGCCCAGCTAGAGTAATCCGAAAATTAAGGCACAATGGTGGTGTTCCATTAAAACAAAATGACGGTGACGTTATTACTCGAAAGTAATTCATCTTGTATATTAGAATATTATTTTAAAATACAGTAAATTAAAATCAAAAATCGAAGTGTTTCAGGATTATTTCTTGTGTGTGTGTGTGTGTTTTATTGGCACTGGTTTTGACAACCAACTGGCCAGTCAATTTGTTTTAAGTTCTCTCTTTACATAAGATATTGTTAGTACATTTACATTTAGAACTATTGAATTGTATTGACAGTTAAAACATGGAATGTTAGAAACTTATTTACTAGATTACTCTGATTTTGCTGTTTTGTTTTTTGTTTTTTCTTATCTTTTTTTTATTTTTATTTTTTTTTATTTATTTTTTTTATTTATTGTTTTTTTATTTTTTTTTTATTTTTTTTTATTTTTTTTTATTTATTTTTTTTATTACTACGCTAAGACATAAACCCGATTCGACACCTCGGAGGTTTAGATCTTCTTAGTATTTTTTTTATTTTGTTCTTCATTTTTTTTATTCTTTATTATTTTTTTTTATCAGAGCTTTAATTTTAAACAATTAATATGACTATATAAAATTTTATATACATCTAGATTCTTTGACTCTAAAAGATGTGTTAGATTAGAAGGTAATTGAACATTAACTTGAACTAGCTTGGTAAAAAAATTTGATATTTCAATAAAATGTAAAGGACATTCTAACAGCATATGTTGTAGATCAGCTAGCTCTCCACATATACATTCATTATTATTTGCCAGTCCCATTTTTCTTTTGTAGACTGGAGTCATACAATGATTGCTTCTTATTCTACAAATAGTTTTGATGAAGCCTCTGTTGGAAACTTGTTTAAACCATGTCTTGACGGAAATTTTGGGTTGGATTATTTTATAAAATTTGCCTTTGTCCGAATTGTTGTAGTGTCCCTGCCATTTGGTCCGTTTAAGAGACCTGATTACAGATATTAAATCTCCCATAGGAAGTTGATAGGTTTGAAGAGTGGATTCTTTCATTGTTGCTTTTTTTGCCAGATCATCTACTATTTCGTTGTTTTTTATACCAATATGTGCTTTTATCCAGCACAATATGATATTTTTGCCCGATTTCAAAGCTTCACTGTTCAGTGCTATAATGTCACTGATGATATAATTGTCTACAAAAGTATGAAAATTATATTTCAGTTTATGTACAATGCTTTGGCAGTCTGTAAATATAACATAGTTTAGTTCTTTTTGATTCATACATATTTTGTAGGCTTCTTTGACTGCTATGAGTTCAGCTGTAAAAGTTGTCATTTTGTCGGGTAATCTGTTGTTTATCTTTATACTTTTTTGGGGGTAGAATATAGCATATCCAACTTTGCCGTCCATTTTTGAACCATCTGTATATAATTTTTGATAACTTCCCCAATGACTTTGTACATACTGAAGGTGATCTATTTTAGTAAGAAAATCTGTGGCAAGAATATTACTTAAATGGCAGTTAAATGGAGATAAATAATCTTCATAGTTTAATTTTCGAGATGAGGGTTGTTCCATTTTGCATATGTCGTCAATATAACAAGAAACGTTGAGAAAACTTTCCACAACTAAAAGCTGCTTCTTTTTTTCCCAGTAATGATGAGTTAGGTATGTAGTGGTTAATTGTACAATTTTATTTAACAACAGTTTATTGTTAACTGCCACTTTAACTATAAATTTTTCACTTAAGAATTCTCTGCGTAATGAAAGTGGAGGTTCATTAAGCTCACATTCCATGACCAATATGGGAGTACTACGAAGATAACCAGGGCTTAATCTAAGTGCCTTATTTTTTATACTTTCGATTTTTTGGAGTACAGCGTTTGATGCTGAGCCATAAAATATAGATCCGTAATCTAGGATCGATCTCATTAAATTTCTGTATAGTAATATTGAGATGTTTGGATCAGCTCCCCAGTTACTGACATTTACAGTCTTGATGATATTCATTGCATTTTCCGTTCTTCTTAATATATAATTCGTGTGTTCTTTCCAATTCAATTTTGAGTCTAAGAACACGCCAAGGAATTTTATTGAAGTTTTATAATTAATTTTATAATTATCAAATTGTAGGTGGTTTGGGGGAGAATAATGTTTTCTGGTAAAAGTAACAATGGTTGATTTACTCTCCGAGATTGTTAAATTCTTATCCGCCGCCCATTTTTTTATAATATTCAATCCTGATTTAAGGTTTTCATTACATTTATCTATTGACTTATTTTCTACATAGATTGCAACATCATCAGCATACTGTAAGATTTTTATGTGTCGAGGAAGTTTATTTCTAAATCAGCAGTATACAGAATATATAATAGAGGACTCAAGATGCTACCTTGTGGTAGTCCTAAAGATGTGTACCGTGTGTTAGATTTATCACCATTTAATCTAACGTGTACTGATCGATTAATATACAAATTAATGATATTCCATGTTACAGTTTCAGGTATACCTATTTCCAACATTTTCGCATATAGAATGTGAAGATTAACATTGTCATAAGCCCCTTTTATATCTAAAAACAAAGCACTAACTGCTTTCTTACAAGTAAATGAACTATAAATGTCTATCAATAAGTGACTCAGGCTTTCTTGTGCGGATTTACCTTTTCTAAAACCAAACTGAGTTTTTGGTAATAGGTCGTTCTTTTCTAACCAAAATTCCAGACGGTTTTTAATAAGTCTTTCATATGTTTTAAGTATACATGACGCCAGCCCTATTGGACGGTAAGAATCCCAATTATTTAACGATTTTCCGGGTTTCAAGATCGGAAGAATAGTATAAACGTGCCAATCGTCAGGAATCTTTATGCGCCGTGACCAAATTTCATTGTATATATTCAGAAGCACAGTCTTACCAATTTTTGAAAGATTTGATAGCATCGAGTAATGGATTTCATCAGCACCTGGTGCTGAATTTGAATTTTTCTTTAACGAAAAGTAAAGTTCAGTGTCAGAAAATGGTTTGATTAAGAAGCGGATTTGTTCTGGATAATTGTATTGCGCATTCAGTTGTAGATCAGGAATTACTAATTCTGCAGACAGTGGAGTGATATTTTGGTGGAACTCGTCTATCCATGAAGCTTCCGACAATATTATAGGGACTTTGTTCTTAGTTTTTCTATTTTTTAGTCTATTAACTTTTGACCATACATCTTTAATGGGAACCGACCTATTTAAGGACTTGACATAATCTCTCCAGCTATTTCTTTTAGCTTGTTTAGTGATCTTCTTCGCGTGAGCATCATCTTTTTTATACTTGAGTAGGTTTTCTTGGTTTGGATTATCTTTGAATATACAAAAACTTTCCCGTCTTCTTCTGACTGCTTCCTCACATTCTAAATCCCACCAGTATTTTCCTCTGGAAGTTGGTTTTTTTATTTTAAATTTGGGGATGCTGTAGGATGCAGTTATATTTATATTGTGCAAAAATTTTTCATATGAATTTATATCTTCAGATTGAGAGAAGATATCTTCCGAAAATTGTTCATATAATTTCCAGTCGGCTTTCTTTAAATTCCACTTTTCTGAATACGGGTTATATATATATGAGTTGGTTGATCCGCTAATTCCATCCTTATAGGAGCATGGTCTGAACCGAATAGGTCTTGAAGTGTTTTCCAAGTGATCAGATGACTTAAGTCAGGAGTACAAATCGTCAGATCTATTGCCGATTTCGAAAAGTTTCTAAAGAAAGTAGGAGAGCCATCGTTTTTGTATATCAAATTATTATCATCTATACAGTCCATTAAGATTTTGCCTTTTATATCTGTATGATTGTCTAAGCCCCAGGCAATGTGATGAGCATTGAAGTCGCCTCCTATTATGAATGGTCTTTCTATAGATGTTATGAAATTGTTCCATTGTTGTAACGATAATTTTACTCCTGGGGGAACATACATCGAAATAAATGTTACAGTGAATGATTTAAACTTAATTTTAATGGCTACTTTATTGATGTTGAATAATTTGACTTTCATGGTGACTTCCTCATAATACAGATTTGAGTTTATTAAAATTGCCGAGCCACCACCGACAGTTGCTGAAAAGCGGTCGTCTCTGACAATATTATATCCGTGAAAGTTAATATAATTTTCTGGTTTAAATCTAGTTTCTGATAATAATGCGATATCAACTTTCTGGTCTTCTAGTAGGTGAAGGAGATTTTCTCTATTAGAATTAGCCGATCTACAATTCCATTGACAAATTACCAAACTATTCATTATTATATGAGAGAGAACTTAAAACTGTTTGAATTAAATTTATTAAAATTGATTTTTCTGGGATTTCAAAATTTTTGTGATTCATATTAGAAATAATACTTATAACTATATTTGATATTAACTCTGTTAATTCTTTAGGAGATTCATGTATTTTGGATCCTTGTTCTGCATTAAATGTAGATTGATAAGACGAATTGAAAATGCCACCAGGTCTGTTGGACATGGGGTTTAACTTTATTATTTTTTGATGTTCTATTGCTATTGGGTCTTGCGATGAAGAGAGGGGTCGTTTGGATTTTGGAGGTTTTGTTATTGTATATCTGTTTGAAACTGTAGGGTGGGCGTGCTGGTTAGGGGGTGAGGGGGAAGTGGACAATTGAGTAGAGGAATATGAAAAGGAAGGAGCGTTCATATTTGGGATTTGATGTGAATTTATTGAGGAATTATTAGCTGTTATTGATGCATAGGTTACTTTAGGAAATAATTTAAGCGTTTCTTTGAAAGACAAGCTGTTTTCAGACATGTAATGTTTTTTTTTTTGACGGTCAAATTCTGGACATAACTCCCATTCGTTAGTGAAGTGTTTACCTTCACAGGAGAGACATGTTTTATTAAAAGATGATAAAGAACAAGAATCGGAAGGGTGGGACTCATGACATTTAAGATATCTAGGGTTGCTTTTACATTGCTTACTCATGTGTCCATACCTATAACAGTTGTAGCAAATAATTACTTTTTGCTGGTATTTTTCTACATTATGTAAAACATGGTTAATTACGATATATTTTGGTATATTTTGACATTTAAATGACACAATTACCGATTTTGTAGGTTTAAAAACTACTTTATCATCTGTTACTATTTTTCTCTTTATTCTTTTTACATAATCCACCGAGAATTTACAATGATGATCAAATTCTTTTATTTTATCCTTAAGATATTCTTCCGATATATCTGATTCTATATCCCTAACTACACCTAATTTAAATAATTGAAATTTCGGAATATATGCAATTAGATTTTTTTGAATAAGCAATTTAGATGTAATTAAGGTATTTGCACTAGCATAGTTTTTAAATGTTATTCTAATACGGTTGCGTCCAATTGAATCAATTTTTTTAATATAATTATCAATTTCCGGATGTACGGTAAATAATATTTCACCTATCTTAACTGCACTTAATTTGCCTGTAAAATTTTTATCACTGTTTTCAATAAAAATATGAAATGGCCCTAAATCAGTTTTTTCATATAAATATACAGGTCTGCTTTTTTCTGTCTCATTAGAATTTAGTGAGGTAATTTGTTTATCTGTTTTTAAATTAATAATATTATTAGGACTACTTATCGAGTTTTCTAGCTGATGGGATAAAAATCCATGGGAACCATAACTGCAATCATCCATCGCATCCTGATCCCTTGGCATTTTATCGGGGGGCTCGCCCCCGTTAGAAGACTCCATAAATGGAGCCTTCGACGACTAAACTAGTATTTATGTATATGTATTAAACTGTGGTAATCAAATCTAACTGTTTAGCACTTCCTAAATCACAAAGATTCGCGGAGAACTTTAAAATGTATAAATTAACTTAAGATTATATATTAAACTATCTGAAATTAAACTTTAAAGTGCGGAGAACTATTAAATTCGTATTTACACTTTGACGTTTATTTGACAGATGGATTATTTCTTAAAATGCCCTGTTTAGCTAAAAAATATTTTTTATATATAAAGGCAGCCGCATCAACCATTTGGTTATTTCCCGGATGAATATAATGAAAACAATAATGATTACAAATAACAAATAAATAACATACTTATATGTGGTTCAATATTTTACAGTCTCTTAAAAATTTTACAATAATTTTACTGGTACGCTCACTAAAGATATCCCTTATAACTGATGGAATTTTATTAGTTAGTCTTTTAGCACTATATTTAGGACACTCCGTTAATACGTGTTTCACTGTTAACGGCACGTCACAACTCGCACATTTTGGTGGAGGTTCCTTCTTCATGAGATATTCATGTGTGAGTTTGCTGTGTCCTAATCGGAGCCTGGTTAATACAACCTGAAGGAAACGGCTAGGGGCGTTGTTAGTCCATCGTCCAAAATTTGGTTTAATTTCTTTTAACTTTGAGGATTTTTCTTCCCAGCATTTAGTCCAATTACATATCAGCTTTTCTACGGATTGAGAAATTGAGATCTTCTGCTAATGGTTTTATTATCGGTCTGATATTTGGGGAATTTGCTATTTCTCGAGCATTTTTATTAGCTAGTTCGTTTCCTTTAATCCCTATATGTGAGGGTACCTACACGAAGACTAATGTTTTGTTTTCCAGCTGCTGCATCTTATTTTTAATTAATTTAGCTAGCGGGTTACAAGTGTACATTTTTGACAGTATATGAAGGGAATTGATTGAGTCAGTAATAATAAGGAATTTATTTGGTTTGACTGTTTGTATGTGAATTAGAGCCTTGTATATTGCATACAATTCTCTAGTTATTACAGTGGATTCTGTGGGCAATTTGAAACTTTTTATTATGTCTCTTATAACAAATGATGGTCCTACACCAGAAGTTGTTTTAGATGCATATGTCTAAACTTGAGTATATTCAGGAAAAAAAGAAAGTATTCTATAATAATTGCTTATAAATATTTGTGGATTAGTTTCAGATTTATGATATGACGGTAGTTCTAAATTTAAAGTAGGTAAAGGTATTAACCAGGGAGGTGGCGTGTTTACGTTTGCTGAATGTGTTGAGGGAAAGTTAAAAATTTCAATAGAGTTTAAAATGTTTTTCATCCTTAATTGAAATGGTAAATGTGGTCTTATATTGATATTTGATAACGATGACTAAGTAAGAAAATTGTTGTCAGATTGTAGTGATGTTTGTTTCGAAGAGTAAGATAGACTAAGTAATTTTCGTCATTTATGTAATGATGGCTCTCCAAGTTCCCACTTGAGGCTTGCAACAGTAGTTGTTCTATAAGCTCCAAAGATTATAAGTAATGCATTGTTGTGTATAACGTTTGGGATTTTTAAATTTGACTTCGACGCTGAAGAATATGCAATGCATCCGTAGTCCAATTTTGATCGGATTAGGCTTCTATACAACAGTAATAATGTATCTTCTTCAGCACCCCATTGTTTGTTGCCTAAACATTTAAGAAGAATTATACCATTTTGTGATGATCTCGCCAATTGTTGAATATGTGTTTCCAACTTAAAGTTTCGTCGAATGTTATGCCTAAATATTTTATCTTTGTACTTCGTTTTAAAAACGTTGTGCCGAATTTTTAAGCAGGTATGTTAGTGTGAATAGGCTTTTTGGAAAAAATAATATATTGTGTTTTGTCAGCTGAAAAATAGAATCCACTCCTATAAGACCAACTTTCGATTTGATTTAGTTCTTCTTGTAAAATTTTGACCATCGAGTTAATATTTTTTCCTTTGATAAACACTATCATATCATCATCATATAATCTAGCCTGTGTAGGTCTCTTGAGATTTTTTATAACATCATTCATTGCTATTAAAAAAAGTGTAGAGCTAATTACTGATCCTTGTGGCGTTCCATTGTTTTGATACTTTATACTAGAAAGTTCTCCATTAGTACGTACTGAAAATTTGCGTTCATTTAGAAAGTTATTCAAAAATGTCAACGTGTTTCCTTGAATTCCCCAAGGCTGCAGTTTTGTTAATATTCTGTGTCGCCATGCGAAGTCAAATGCTTTGTGGGTGTCAAAGTAAACAGCTATCCATTTCTGTTTGTTACAGAAGGCTTCACTAATTTGACTTTTTAAATGTAAAACATTGTCTATAGTAGATCTCAAAGGACGAAATCCAGCTTGTTCCAGTATAAGTAAATTGTGATGTTCCAAATGCCACATAAGTCTATTATTTATTATTTTCTCTAGCAGTTTGCAAGTAGAACAAGTAAGTGATATATGATTGTGGCCTATATGATTCTGCCGCTGTAGCCGGTTTGCTAGGTTTTAGTATAGGGATGACAATAGCTTGTCTCCATAAGTCAGAAAATTTTTGTTTACACCAGATTGTATTAAAAAGATTCATTAGAAAGTCTAAAGCTTCGTTAGGAAACTGTTTTTAAAATATTGCGGGTATGTCGTCTGGACCTGGTGATGTGTCTTTTAACATTTGGATTGTTTCTAATAGTTCTGTTTTATTAATTGGAGTACTTATATCATCATTATTGGCTGTAATGTTTCAGCTAATTCTTCCACAATTTTTTTGGTTTTAATAATTATGTTTCCAGTTCGTTCTAGGTATTTTATTCCATTTTGTGTACTGATGCCAGATATTTTCTTAACTTTTTTCCATGCTGATGACATGTTTGTATTCCTGTTAATACTTTAAACGTATTTTTTCCAAGACTCTTTTTTAGATCTGGTAGTAATTAGTTTTGCATGTGCCCTTCTTTCTTTAGCTCTATTAAGTTCTCATTGATTTTATGATTTTTGAAAGTATTTAAAGCTTTTTTGCTTTATTTTATTGCCAATTTACACTTTTCATTCCACCAGGGAACAACTTTGTTTTTTGTTATATACTTTGTTTTTCCCATTGCAGTTGTGGCGGCTTCAGTGATTAAGTTATTAAACAATTTTAAAGTTAAGTTTATATCTTCTTCAATTATAGGAATATTCGATATTTCTTCTGTAATTTTTGTTTTAAAAATGTTCCAGTTGACTTGCTTAATTTTCCAATTTTGCAAAGGATTGATTTTTGTTGTGGGGTTGGAAATTTTTGTTACTATTATTGGATAATGATCACTTCCATATAAATCGTCTACGTTTTGCCATGTGTGATTTAGTAACGTCGATGGGTCAGAAATAGACAAGTCGATAGCTAAAAAATTTCCAGAAGCTGCGTCGAAACGAGTTTTAGCTCCGTCAATCATTATTGTTAAATTCAGGCTATTGGTAACGTTTGCTAATAACTTTCCGTTTTTAGTTGTTTCTACGGGACCCCATAGAAGATTATGGCTGTTAAAGTCCCCGAGAATTAATTTTGGTGATGGAATTTGCATAATTGTAGGTTTAGTTATCGAAGTTGTTTGAAATTCAAAAGAAGCGGGTATGTCGGGATTGGGCTCAATAAATGTAGGAGTAATTGGTGTTTGTTCACATATCATTTCAGGGTTAGTAGTATTTGATATAGACTCACCTACATTATTACTGTCTAAGGAATAGTTTAGAGAAGAACTTTGTTGTTGTGATCTAGTAGATGAAGAAGTTGAAGTTTGGAGTTGAGGGCTGGCACATTGAGATGCAAAATAACCTGGTTGCTTGCACTTATAGTATAATGAATCTGTTTGTAAGAAATATGCGATGTTTTAAGTAATCATGATTAATTTCTAGTGTATCAGGAATTTGGAACCTATCTTCTGGAGGAGATATGTACAGTGTACACCTGCCTTCGAAAACTAAGTATGTGACTATACGCTGGATCGGTTGCTCCAATTCGTAAGAATGTAAGGGGTGATATTAACTGTAATCCAATGATTTTTAATTCGGTTTAAAATGGATTATGTGAAATTGTGGGAATTTCTTTGGATAGAACAAGTCTTTGTGACAGGGTAACTAGCTTTCGTACTGGTATTACTGTGTTATTAATCTTAATGGTATTATGTTCTTTTAAAAATTTGTCTACAGCTAATTTACTTGATAGGTATGCACAAACACGGTTGTTTGAAATTCTGGATGAAAAAATTATGTTTTTTGGATATACAAGTGGTCCCAGTTCTAATAAATATTCTTGTAATTTAAGGCCCTCTATTGCAGAAAAGATAATTACCTGATCTTTTCTAGGAAAAGTTGTTGGTGAGTGAATCAATGCTGTGGAGTATTTTTTAGTGTTTGGTGAAATCTCAGTCTCAATAATAACATTGCCGTTATTACTATCCATTTTGGTCGTTTTCGATTTTTCGGTTTCATCAACTCGGCTGAGTACGGATCTGTTTTATTAAAAAGTTGACAAGCAACCAAATTTTGATAATTCTTCTTTTTATTTTAACCAAATTGTTAGGTTAGTTAGGACAATAATTTATTTAGTTTATTATCATGCAATCAAACAAAATCAACGTTTTCTTTGCTCACGTATGATTTCCTGGACTTAAAAAATCACTATCTAAATAATAATTTGTTTCATACTTTACGCAACAGTAAATATAACTTTTACACGACTATTAAGATTAATTAATATCTTCCGAAAAATTAATTTTATAGTAGTTTACCTTACTACAGGGTAAAAGAGTTTAAGAATATATGATATAATATATATATATATATATATATATATATATATATATATATATATATATATATATATATATATATATATATATATATAGACATTGTAAAAACTACGACCGTCAATTTATATTAATAAAGTATTCAACTAGTGAATTCAGAGGTTTATTCGGTCAGTCAGGTTGGCAAAATAAAAAACAGAAGTCAACTACTTCATAAGTTTATCGAAGACGTTTCGCTTTATATTTCTAAAGCTTCATCAGTTCTCTAAAATACAAAGATGACATAGAGTTTATAAGAAATACAGATCTAATAATTTATTACTTACAACTCAATATGTAGTATTAAAGATGTTATCGTATATGTACTTAAGTTTACTCATAAATTTAGAACTAACTTAAAAAAAAATTAAACAGAAATATGCAAAAAATAACATTCGCTGAAACGAAGATTTACAAAAACTTTAAACGTACATGGAATTTGTTGAACATATGGCCCTTGAAAAAACATTTTCGGTATCGCGCCACGTCGTTTTGCGTAGATTGCGATAAATTAGTGTTTTGTTTGTCTTCATTGGAGAACCATCTCTAAATGAAGCCAAATGTACGTTTAAAGTTTTTGTAAATCTTCGTTTCTGCGAATGTTATTTTTTGCATATTTCTGTTTAATTTTTTTTTAAGTTAGTTCTAAATTTATGAGTAAACTTAAGTACATATACGATAACATCTTTAATACTACATATTGAGTTGTAAGTAATAAATTATTAGATCTGTATTTCTTATAGAAATATAAAGCGAAACGTCTTCGATAAACTTATGAAGTAGTTGACTTCTGTTTTTTATTTTGCCAACCTGACTGACCGAATAAACCTCTGAATTCACTAGTTGAATACTTTATTATATATATATATATATATATATATATATAAATATATATATATATGGAAAAGAAATTTAATCTTTGCAGATAAGTTAAATAGTAAACTCTTAAATATTGGAAAATCTGCAAGAAAAACTCTAATGTGTATCAATTGTTTCGCCGAACGTTTTCGCCAAAGAGAATTAATTTAGCTTCTTCAGGACTGAAAGAGAATAAATTATAATTAGCTACCATATATTATTTAATAAAAAACATTTACCATACTGTAAATTTTAGAAATGTCGAGTTAGGATGTTAAAAAACTTAGCTAGTAACAACATAGTGGTGTTTTTTTGTTACTATGTGCAAAAAAGTTTTTTTGTTAACGTTGAAAATGTATGGTAGCTTTGAACTTAAAACGCAAAGGTTTACCCAAGGTTAATCGAAAATCCCAATGTAACTATATTTAAAGGAAGTAATTCTTTGAATTGTAGGCAATAACTTAATTTTTGATTGTTATAAAGTTTAAGTGTGAGGTTCTGTTTTCATAGAAGGCAAGCGCTGACAATTAAAAGTAATTCTTTTGAATATTTATGTCGTTAAGGTTCATTGGTAAAACCGATGAAGTTAGATCCCAGTCTGGGGAGATACTAGTTTAGAATTTTCTTAATTGAAATTCTTTTTTAATTTGTATATTGTTCATGTATTATTATAATAATATCTTATTGAGATGTATCTAAGAAAAGCAAGGAAATGTTATCTCTTTTAGTTAATGAAAATTATTATTAAAGTAGGTTAGTTATTATTAGATATATTAGTCAAGTTAGTTATCTGTGATGTTGTATTGTTCTTGGTATCTGATTTAAGTAAGAAGTGGTATATATCGCTTAGATTCTTAATGTCACTCTTAACATTATTATATATATATATATATATATATATATATATATATATATATATATATATATATATATATATATATATATATATATTAGTGTTTAATTATATTAAGAGCTTTTAGTTTTGTGGTTGTTACCCTATGTGTAAGTTCCTAATAAATAAAGTTTGTTACGAAAATAAATTTTTAAAAATCCGCTTTTGGCTTTAACATTCGTAACTGTCGCAGTCATTCGGATTTTTCGAAATTGTACAGTATTCGTGTTAACCTTGCCGAATTTCGTGTGCAATTTTTCTTTTTTAAAAAAAATCCACATTTCGGGTACGGTAACAGCCAAACAGGAGATACATTGTCGCCGAAATTATTCATAACGGCATTAGAATATGCCTTTAAGATGATCAATTGGGACCACAGAGGAGTAACGATAGACGGCGAAAAGCTTAACCATCTTCGTTTCGCAGATGACATTGTCCTTATCACAGATAATTTAGGAGAAGCTACAGATATGTTAAACGAATTGGATTTTGCATGTTCGAAGGTGGGCCTGAGAATGAACTTGACCAAAACTAAGTTTATGACAAATTTGGTCCCCAATAACCATTTGACTATTCAAGACAAAGTGGTAGAACTGGTGGAGAAATATACGTATTTGGGTCATGAAATAAGAATCAGCAGGGATAACCAAACATGTGAGATCCAAAGACGAATTACTTTAACATGGGCAGCCTTTGGAAAACTGCGAGACACACTTAGGGCCAACATACCAATCAGCCTCAAAAGAAAAGTGTTTGACCAATGCGTATTACCGGTCATGACCTATGGGCGGAAACTACGACTTTAACCAAGACCACGGCTTCGAAACTGAGAGTGGCACAGAGACGAATGGAACGGTCTATGCTGGGAGTGACGTTGAGGGACCGAATAAGAAACGAAGATCTGCGAAAAAGGACGAGTATTACTGATGTTGTGGAACGCATAGCAGAACTAAAATGGAACTGGGCAGGCCATGTAGCGAGAATGCACGACTCACGATGGACGAGCAAAATTACAAATTGGAGGCCAAGAGCAGACAAACGCAGTAGAGGAAGACCACCTACACGTTGGGCCGACGACATCAGGCGTATCACTAAAAATTGGCAACAAAGAGCACAAAATCGTGAGGAATGGAGGAGTTTAAGGGAGGCCTATGTCCAGCAGTGGACGTGATAAATAGAGGCTGGATGATGATGATGATGAACAGCCAAACGCTTAGGGCTAGGAACAAATATTGTCCACAACACATTAGATAAGCTAAGATCAGGGAGAAGAAACTAGCATCATCCAGAATCCTATTGGTGTAGACGGAAGAACAAAAATAGTCTGAAGTCTATAGAGACTGAAAATATTTATATTTATCGTCAGAATCTTCGGAGCAGTCAACTATATCACTCCAGAGACAACTTACCCAAGTTCAAAGATGTAAGTTCATCTCCAGGACTGCTACCTTTTAGATTAGGTAACCCCAAAATAATTTCTAGAAACTGGCCATTCATACAAATTTAAAATTTAAGTTCTGTCATACAAGATTTTTATTTATTGAAAAATGAAGCTCAAAGACTACACACAAGTTTCAAAAATTAAACCAGTTATTATCGAGAATTAAAAAACTCATTTATTCCTTTAATTACTTTATAAAATAAAATAGAAGAACAGATATATCAAATGAATCCACCTTTGTATAAGACAAAAAAGAGTAAAAAAGATTTCTAAACCCTCTAGAAACAATAATAAAATGTATTACAGGAAATATGCACAAGAAGAAGCACATAGAATAGAAAACGAAATAAAATAATTAAAAGATAATCAAAATGACTTAAAAGTTAATTATACTCGACATACATACATAAAAGACATACTCGACAGAAGAAGAACTAGAGGCTAAAGAAATGACTTTATTATTCATCTCTTGCTCCAAAAACAAACAGGTAGCATTAGATTAATTTCGGAAAGAAATAGATTCCTCATAATCAGGCTCGGGTATAGGGAGACGATCTATTATACCTAACAAATGAATTAGTCGTGATTTGACTTGGCGAAAACAAGAATCTGTTGACGAACCTTTAAATTCTTCAGCTAACTTTAAAATATTATCAATAGAATTTTTAATAGCAGCCTTTTCGTTATCATAATGTAAGATATCTAAAGATATTTGATTGCTGCTATCGCTATCTAACAATCTCTTGAGGGTTTTCCTCCTCTCTTTTATTTCTCTACTCGTAATAGTACCTCTGATTTTTAGTTCACAATTAATTTCCTCTGAAGTAATACAATCGACTTCAAAATTATCCATTTTTTAATTTGAGTCTATAGGTAATAAAAGAATATAAAAATAGTACAAATATACCAAAGAAAGATCAGTTTTAATTCCAAAATTAAACATAAATCCGGATAACTTTTGTAGTGTGTTTACCAGACGGAACGCAAGAAGAAAATGAAGAATTAACTGAGATAGAGATAAAGCAAATAGAAGAAAAAATAAATAGAAATAGAACAAGAAAGCTGATCGGGGTTCTCGTAGCTTGGTGTTTTAATAATGTGAAAGACAAGCAAAGGCAACGGACAAAGAAAAAAACAAAAGGATATAAGCCCCACTATGGGCGCCATAAATATATGTGTATTCTCGGAAACCTTTTTTGGATATTGCTAGAAAGGTCACCAATGGAGACACTACTGACGGCAGCCAGATGGTTGGTAGAGAGCAAGTTGTACGTTCGAAACTAGCTTTTGGAACCGGGAAACGGTCCAACGGAGAAAATAAGTAAAGATAGGACAAGTGTACACAGAAGTAATAAAAAATGCACCATCAATTAATCAGTGGCTGTATACAGATAAAAATAAGTAGTAATATGAATAATAAGTACCTTTACAAGTACAACAATATAATAATAGACAGGTTCAATTATCAGCGAAGAGAGTCTAATGCTATATAAAAATATTCTACTAAAGTTGATTAAAGAAAGTCTCTCTTTGCTGTTTATTATGCATATCTCGAGATACTGGGTTAAAAATGTATAACAATTATAGCAAATAACAAAAATTATTTAAATCTAAATTTACAAGGATACAAAAAGGCTACATAAATAAAAATTTAACTAACCCTCACTTTTACACGTAGTTAATTATCTATCTCGCACTGTTTTTTTGTGATTGAGAACTAAATGTTTGTAATTATTCTTTATTGAAATTTCTTAGTAGCTGATGGATAGTTCGTAAGAAAATATTGAATGTTCTTTAAATTGAATGCAAAAATCGGTAGTTACTCTTTAATACAGGTAAAGACATGGATGAACCTAGATTCGCCCAGATGAATGAAGATAATATTATACCATACCATATTATTCGCCCAGATAAGTGGAGATATTATGATTATGATAACTTACGGTAATTTCTGATGACTGCTAGACTGCACTGAAGTTAATTTACTTTACTATAATACGTTACTTGTATCAAGCACTGAAGTTAATTAAAATTAAAGAAATTACTCTATACCAATATTTAATCTAATATGATATTAAATCAAAATACAAAATACAAGTGTATACACACTCAGAAAGAAAATGCACAGAGAAGGTATTACAGAGACGGTAAGATATGGCGAGTCTTTCCTCAGAGACCTCCCCACGAGAAGTAAGTCTTGACTCAACGAGTGCCATGGTATTTTTAGAGTTTTAAGGTAAAAAGATCCCAATGACGTCGAACACAACGGTACCCTTCTGGCTAGGAACGTAATGAAATTAAAATCTTCTGATTGGGTCTTTACGGAAAAAATACTGTAAACGTGCTTTCGACGATATTTACCGAATTTATGAAAAAGAACCCGGAATGGATTAGCCAAAGATTAAACAAACCGGCGTGTTTAAATAAGTAGGTAGATTCTTCCATAATATTTGGGTAGTCGGTAGAGTAAAATTTTATCAACCCATCCGCGAATAAGCCCATCTGCGTATCTGCAACCTGGGTAAAGGGATTAAAAATAATTTCATATTTTAACCATAAAAAATGTTACAATACGTCGACGAATGGTTACAGGGACACCTAATCTTGCTTCCTATTTCTATCGTAGTAGGAGTGGCACTTATGGAGACTTTTGTGATGTGCAAGTACGTTTCAATGCATTCTTATCGATTGATGGAATTTCTGCTTTCCGAGTGCAAATAATTCGATAATCACTGGCCTCAACTGGCACTATACCACAAGACGCTAGGGAAAAACCTGGAAATAAGCGCCCCATAAAATTTTTGAAGATACTATCGACAAAATGACAGAATTTATTGGTTCATTGAAATAAAGAAAATTGCATTACTCTCGGTAATGCGATGCAAAAAAATTAAGAGAACGTATCTCCCTGAAGAACTCAACATATTCAAGTTACATACTATGACAGAATCAATATCAAAAAAGTAGACTAACGGTAACAAAAAAGTAGATGTGTGGTCGATGATTCATCACTTTGTGTATAACGTACTGTACGTACTGTCATCTCAGATTTAAAATTTGATAACATTTTGCGAATTTTGTGGGGGGCAAAATAAAAATTACACAGTTTTCGGTCCCTGCATTATCTAGTTCAGACAAAAGGACGGTTTGAGTTTGTGAAAGTAATTTTTCCCATTAGAGGACATTACTATCTAGAGTCCGATCGGGACATGACTTTAATTAATGATAAAGCTTTTATACGGAATTTACGAATAATTTGAGAGAAGTCTTTCGCAACAGCAGAGTGAAACCGAAACCATTCCAAGTGGTGGACTGTGGGAAAGATATCATATTTCTGAATTGGACTAAGCACTTATCCAACAAGTTTTCCAAGAAATGCCCAATACCTACGTGACCTGTCGAGATTTGGAAATCAGGAAAACTAGCTATTAATGTATCTTTTACAACAATACCTATTCTGTGTTATCTACAAGCTCGCTGTTTGAATGCAAAAGTAAACGAAACTCAAAAAGAAATTTAAGAAAGGCTCATAATATCACACTCCGGAAGTGACTAGCCACAATCATCCCGAAGCTTTGTCGGTCCACTTTCGATCAAAGCTGCTAAGTTCCAAGATCTTCTCCACTTGACCAAATATTTGCAAACGTGAACTCTAGAAAGTTCTACACTGATTTACAAGGTACTAAATAGGAGGAAGTTCGGAGGAAGACATATTTTGTGACGAAGAAGCTAGAAGGTACTGGGGAAAAACGTTCATGGTCCATTCCGGTACACTCAATGTTTTGTATGATGTTTCGCAAATAAGATATTTTTATATCTTCTCCTGACTTTTCTTCTGTAAACATGTCAACGTACCACTGAAAAAGTTTGCCGCTTTATACGGTTAAAATAATTTGTTTAAATTTGAAACATTTTGTGGACTCCGGACTTTTGTAAAGATTGTTTTTTGCCTGACTCCTTAACTATATGATAAGAAAATAACTATTCGTAAAATTAAAATAAAGAAATTTGTTTGGTTCTTCAAAAGCAGTCAATATACAATATTTTCATGTTGTTTTAAGTTAAAAAAATGCCAAAATAAGTTTTCCATCAATGTAATTATATCTTTTATGACAAATAATACTAAATTAGCTTGGCAGTCATGTATTTTTATAATTTTATAGTTTTTTTAATGTTATGTCCTCTTATTATGAATAAAAAAATGGGACAATAAAATTAAATGTTACGCTCGATTAACTTTAACGTTGTTGCATAAATTTATATTGGTATAAAAATTATAATTTTTAATGTAAATATTTTAATAAATATAATGTTATTTAGTTAATATTAATAAGATAAATTTAATATAATCTTTTCAAACAATTCACCAAAATAAATTATTGATGGATTCGACCGTTACTTGATGGAAATTAATTTTATGTAACAATAAAACACTAAAAACTTTGTTTTTAAACTTCCACAAAATTTATTTTAAATCTTATCACTACAGCTGTTTCGGCTGATTGCCTTTCTCAAGTGATCTATTTTTGGCTTGGGTTTGCAAATTTATAGTCTTTAATGAAATTGGTTGAGAAGGGGAGAACTGTTTGTCTCAAGTTGGTCATTCAGAATTATATCTGTGTTTTTTTAAATTGTTGATTTCCATAGATTCTAACAAAGATAGCTTAAGGCCTTTATTTTGAATGTGATGAATTTTAAATTTGTCATTAAAACAATGATTATGATCTAGGAGGTTAAGTGCGTAAGTCGAATCTGTTTTTCTATTCTTGAAAGCCCTTTTATGTTCTGCTATTCATTTATTTAAGTTTCTACCAGTTTGACCGATGTAAGTTTTTAGGCAGTCGCCACATTGAAGTCTGTACACATCACTATTTAAGTGTTTTTTATTTTGGCTCTTGTTATTTTTAATACATTTGCCTAGGTTGTTATTTGTTCGGAAAGCTGGTGTTATTCCTTTCTTTTTTATGTGTTTGGCAACTTTTGTTGTTATTTTGCCTGTATATGTAATCGAGCAGAATGTACTGGGTTTTTTCTCTGGTGGTGGAAATACTAATAGCAGTAAACAACAGATACAACGAACAAACAATTAATAAAATGTTAAATCAAAAACTACACAAAAAAGCCCTGAAATTAGTATTTCCACCACCAGAGAAAAAACCCCACTACCTTCTGCTCGATTACATATACAGGCAAAATAACAACAAAAATTGCCAAACACATAAAAAAGAAAGGAATAACACCAGCTTTCCGAACAAATAACAACCTAGGCAAATATATTAAAAATAACAAGAGCCAAAATAAAAAACACTTAAATAGTAGTGTGTACAAACTGCAATGTGGTGACTACCCAAAAACTTACATTAGCAAAACATAAAAAGGCTTTCAAGAATAAACAAACAGATTCGACATATGCACTTCACCTTCTAGATCATAATCATTCTTTTAATGACAAATTTAAAATTGTTCACATTCAAAATAGAGGCCTTAAGCTATCTTTGTTAGAATTTATGGAAATCAACAAATTAAAAAACACAGATTTAATTCTGAATGACCAACTTGAGACAAACAGTTCTCCCCTCCTCAACCTATTTCATTAGAGACTATAAATTTGTAAACCCAAGCCAAAAATAGAGATCACTTGAGAAAGGCAATCAGCAGCAACATCTGTAGTGATAAGATTTAAAATAAATTTTGTGGAAGTTTGAAAACAAAACTTTTATTGTGTTATATTGTTACATAAAATAAATTAATTTTAGCACGAAACTGTATTTTTCCTTTCACCGCTTCTTGTTCCATTTCCCCTTTAGGACCTTGGATATTTTTTATTTTTATATACCTGCCTGTCCGGTATTTAGGTTATTGCTTCACTCGTTTTAGAAAAAATGCTAATACCAGTCATTTATCTCGATCAATTCTCAACACCTCCCAGATTTTAGATATCTCTACTGTATCTGCGAATTGGGCAGTCCATCATAATATGGTGACTCTATTTTCTGCGTGACCCTGTCGCTACAGACAATCGGTACATTTGTTATACCCCGTTTGAATCAGGTTTATTTTTGTCCCAATGTGGCAGATGAACTAAATTGATTAGGCAAAAAGCATAGTTATTTTTGGACGTAGGTTACGTTTCGTCTTTTTTGGTGCATTTTGCCTTTTAAGTGAAATAAGGATATACTTTTCTGGCTTTAATTGGATAAAACCAAATCTTTTAGTGGATTTGTTTGAACAAGATTTTAAGTCTAGAAAGAAAATAGTAATGACTTGATAAAACAGTTCTATGAAACACTAGAACAAAACGCGAAAAAAATCCCAGGAAAGATATACTAATTATTATGGAAGGTATCAATACCCAAATAGGCAAAGAAAAATGGTTCAGAGATATTACAGGCTAAACTCTATACATAACACAACAAACAATAATCTACTTTTTGTGCTGTTCTACGGAATGGGCTCATTGACGTTGAAAAAGATTGATACCAAAAAATTAGAGGCATTTGAACTGTAGATGTATCGCAGAATCCTGAGAATATCATGGACCGAGAGGGTCACAAATGTTGAGGTCTTGAGAAGAATGAATAAAGAAAAGGAAGTCATATTTACGATCGAAAACGAAAAGTGCAATACTTGGGACACATTACAAGAGGCGAAAGATATGAACTGCTTCGAATAATTATGCAATGGAAAATAGCAGGAAAATGGTCCATAGGAAGAAGACGAAACTCCTGGCTAAAGAATCTACGGGAATGGTATAGCTGTAGCAACAACGAATTGTCTCGGTCAGCAGTTTCAAAAATACGTATAGCCCTGATGATCGCCAACTTTCGGAGCAAAGATGGCACTTGAAGATGAAGATAAAGCTATTTACCAGCGACGGTACTAAATGACTAATAAAAATATTCAATGACATATATTTAAACTGAGTAATACCCAACTTATGGCTAACGTCAACGTTTATTGCTCTTCCAAAGAAAACAAAATTCGCATCCTGCAATAATTACCGGGCCATCAGCTTAAAGAGTCGCATTTTAAAGTTATTTCTAAAAATTATATATCAAAGCATATATAGACTGTGCAGATATTCTATACAAATATAAGAAAAAATCAGACTTGGTTTTTGAAACGAAGTGGGTACGTGATAGGCTCCCTTCAGCATATGAGTGCTGATTCAACGAAGTAGAGATGTGAATTGCGATGTTTAAGCATGCTTCATTAATTACCATAAAGCATTCCATAAAGTAAAACAACATGACAAGTACTACGTGTTAAAAATCGAGCAGGGAGACATGTAGTCCCTAAAGTAATAAATTTTAGCCAATGTCATCGACCTAGAGTCATAACATAATTAAAATTTGGAATGATGTAAAACCATATATGGATGTCACAGCTACAGCTTTATTGTTAGCTTCAACTACATAAGGCACTGAGGATGATCTGTGCAGATCGAAAACGTTATGCTACTACATAAATTTTGACGACACTGTTTTAAAAAGTTTTAACTATATGTTTTTATATAAAACAAAAACTGTGAAGTGTTTTAACTTATGTATGTTTTTTTTAAAACGATGGTATACAGCCAACTACTGGGATTTTCCCATTCATTTTTATATCTTCAAAATCTATCTGCTCCAGACCAGGCAAACCCGTAACAAAAGTTAAGTCCTATAAATTTACCAGTCACAAACTACATGCTACCACTGAGCAAATATACCGAATCTTTAATTCCATAAACAAAGCCTTAAAAGAGAAGAAATAGAAGGCTGTTATGCAGCCTTTTTGGATGTTTCGTACTTTGAATCAAGTCTTATTTTCCTCTTAACTATTTTCTAATCCTCCAGTAGTATCTTTTTGACTGCCTTTTCCTTGTGAAAGTAAAGAATTAGTGCACTAAATTATATTCAGTAAAAGCTTGAGAACCTCAGCAAATCTTTCTACAAGTCAAAACAGCATCACAAACAGCAATCTTCCTAAAATAAAAACTTGGTTACAAGCAGGGTGAATTAAAGTAAATAAAAGCAAGTTAGTACATATAACGTTCACTAATCAAAAAAGTACACGCTTAACCGCCCCATTAACAAACCAAGTACTACAAAAAAGGATAATGTGAAATATCTAGGTATGCATTGGACCGCAAATTAACGTGAAAGGAAGACATATTTAGAAAACAGTTGGGTTTTAAAAACAGTAAAAATGTACTGGCTAATAGGAAGAATTAGTCAGGCCATGAGTTCTCTGGATGTGTGTGTTTTCACATTGTGGAACGACATACATCCTTAAAATTCATGTTATGGTATGCTGGACGAGCCATACAGCCTGTAGTCACTACCCCGAAGTATGAGTGGGAACACAATATTGTATAATACTCATACTCTCATGGTTGGCACCTAGCACATAATGAGGGCCTTCACATTTTACCTTACTTCAACTTGTCTTGGGTAAAATGACTTTAATCTGTTCTATCGGTCTCCCTTGACCACCTCTTGCTCTCAGACCGGTCACTACTTTCAAATCTTTACTCTATTCTAAGACCAAGAGATTGCCGATATAAGCAATATCATCAGCGTATGAATCAACAAATAATGGTAAACGGCATAAGGATGTAAAAGGCAAGGAGAAACCACTACATTAAAGATCCCAAAGGATATCTCAAGAAATATCACAAAATGAAGAATCAAAACGAAACGGCCCCGAGTGCCTGGCGTCTTTTAAATGGGACAGGGGTGCGAAGAATCTTCAGCAGGAAAAACAAAATAAATAATGTAAATCGTATTGCAACGTGGGATGTAAGAACGTTATATAAAATTGGACAACTTGCAACAGTATTACTAGAAATTAGCAGACTTATAATAGGTATACTTGGCCTTAGCAAAGTAAGATGGCCCAATGCTGGAAAGTGTTATCACAACGACATTGTTCTTTATTACTCGGGCACCAGTACTGGTGATTACAAAAATGGTGTATCAATCATAACATAAAAAGCACTACAACCGTATGTCTCAAATTTTATTCCCTATAATGAAAGAAAAATAATGTTACAGTTGAAAACCCACCCAATAAACATAAACATAATTCAAATTTATGCTCCAACATCAAGCAGCACCGATAATGACATAGATGTATTCTATTCAGATTTAGAACAACTTCTTCTTCTTCTTATCATGCCATACACCAAAGTGCGTAGACGACTATCTCATTACTATAATTCTGTTCTTGGCGGTGTGACACAGCTCACCTGTATTGTGTATTCCTGTCTATTCTTTAATATTCCTCAACCAAGATAATTGTTTGCGACCGGCTCCTCTCCTACCTTCGATCTTCCCTTGTAGGATTAACTGTGGTATTTCATATTTTACTCCTCTCAATATGTGCCCAAGGTAACCAATCTTGCGTATTTTAATTCATTTATAGAGTTCTCTTTCCACGCCGGCTCTATTAAGGACGTCACCGTTGCGAACTCTATCCACCCAAGGTATGCGCATCATTCTTCGCAATGACCACATTTCAAATGCTTCAAGTTTGTTGATAAATGTTTTTTTCAAAGTCCACGTTTCCATGCCATAAAGCAAGATGGACCATATGTAGCACTTGACCATTCTGTAGTGTATTTAGAAGTTTAGCAGTTTAGCAGAAGTGTAGCACTTGCCATTTGTATTCGGGTTTTTATCTCGTGTTGTGGAATCGATTGGTCATTGATTGTGGTGCCAAGGTATTTAAAAGTTTTCACGCGATTTATACGATTGTCACCTATGCATATTATCGGGTTTTCTGGAGAGTTTCTGCTAATGACCATATATTTCGTTTTCAAAGTTTTGATTTTGAGGCCACATTTTTTACCTATGCTATTCACCCTATTAAGTAATAACTGCTGATTTTCCAAATTATCAGTTATAATCACTGTGTCGTCCGCATAGCGTAGGTTACTAATTGGTATGCCGTTCACCTTAATGCCTAATTTCGTATCTTCTAATGCTTCCGCAAATATATTTTCAACATATAAATTAAAAAGCATCGGAGAGAGTATGCAGCCTTGGCGGACACCTTTCCGGATTTCAAATTCATCCATATATTGGTCTTGATCAATCCTCACCTTTGATATTTGGTTTCAGTATAGATTCTGAATAATTCTGATCTCCTTCTGGTCAATGTTGGCCCTATGTAGTAGTTCCATCATAATATCATGTTTAACATTGTCAAATGCCTTCTCGTAGTCGATGAAGGTAAGGTAGACATCTTTTCGTTGATCTAAGCAGTTTTGTATTAAGGTGTTCAAACATAAAATTGCCTCTCTTGTTCCTAGTCCTCCCTTAAAACCCAATTGTGTTAACCCGCTAAGTTCTTCTAGTATCTTTGTAACGGAAATATTTTGCCTACCACAGGGGACATTAACACAAGGGGTAGAAAATTGGGGGAAGAAACTAATGGGGGTGGAGATAGGGCAAGCAAAATAATCGCTACTGATGCGAACGGCACTCAGGGTTTCGTAGGAGAGCTGGGGTCGTGGATAAGTAAAAGATAAGGGCATTGGAATGGGGCAACTACAAAAAAATGAAATAAAGGGCTCTTGGGATAAACAAAATAAAAATAAACAAGAAACACCTCAAGGAATTTAATATAGGGCGCCACTTGAGGTGCCTAATTATGCCTATTACAACCACTAGTTGTAACTAGGGAAATAATTAGAAAACAAAATCAAAACATAAAGACATATCTTTTTCAAATAAACTCAAAAAGGGTTAGCTCAAAAAATAAATAAATAAAATGTTAAGACAACAAAATTTAACATTTATTTATGTGTCACCACAAACAGTTACGTGGAGAAATACAGATAAATACATTCAAAAACTTACATGTGTCATCCATTAACAATCTCCATTGCTACAAAACTTACACAATTGCATGGAGGTTAACCTTTTAAAAAAACAAAACAAATCAACATCAAAAATACTAAAACGAGCTGTCATAAATTAACATTAAATTTAAAAAAAAACTGAACACAAATTGACAGCTTTACTCAAAACCTAATTTATAATTTTAAATGTCAACGAAAGCAATTATTATTTTATAAAAAAAATGTCTGTCTTTAATTTAAAATTTGAACAAAATGTTACCTTAATTCACATGATCACACTCAACTTTCTGAAACCATAACTGGAACCTGGAACTGAGGGCTCCACTCTCTCTGCATGACGAAAACCTCCATCTCCAAAACTGCCAAAAGCCTTGGATAAAAGCAGGAACAAAAGAAAAACAAAACGAGGATGTCCTCCAATCCTCACTCAAAACATTAATAATTGAAGCATTTACTGCCACAAAACAGATAATAAACTGCTACATTTTCTTCATAACAAAAGACCAAAACAGGATACTTTACAAATTCGACGTGAATTTGGACATAACGTTGAACCACTCTTGAAAGCTGCTACAACGAGAGTGACGAAATTATCTGTTAAAATTAAACGCATACATACAAACGCTGACATAACAAGACACCACGAAACGACGTACATATCCTTTTGCAACGCATTAACTTGAAAAGAAATTGCCGAAGTAAAATAAACAACTCTAAAATGGTTTATTTCAACTTGGCCGACCTAAGAAAGAAATGAAAAGATATTTGGGTTTAAATACGTACGAAATATTTTTAGATCTATCAAAAATATATAAGGTGAGTTTAATATTTCGTATACGAGGGGACTTCAATATAATTAAAAGAATCAATGAAATTGAAAATGCTACATCTTGTACATCCTTGAGTGTAATATCCTAAGGAAGAGTTTCAACAAGTGACTCATTAAACGGATTAAGCGGTGTTCATTGCATTTTGTGGCATTAGCTGTTTTTGGGATTATCACAAAGGATGGCTGCAGCCATTCTCGGAAGGCAAGGAAAAACATAAAAAACATGAAGTCAACATAATAATGGGCGACTTTAACGCCAAAGTAGGTAAAGGAAAAGTATAAGATATCATAAAATGAAAGAGGAGAGAGTACAATACTGTCAGTATAATACTGTCAGTCAATTGGTACAAAATTGTCAAGAGAAAGAACTAGTCATCACAAACACCTTTTATCAATTACCACCAAGAAGACTCTATACTTAGAGTGCACCACGAGACAACAATAATAATCTGATAAGAAACCAAATCGATTACATTAATATAATCGAAAACATATCCTAGTGCTGATGCGGACTCCGACCACAATCTACTTCTTGCCAACGTTAATATTAAACTAAGAAAACAACAGAAAAAAAGTAAAATTCAGAGACTAGATTTGTCAAAGCTTGAGGGTGAAAAATGTCAACAACAAAAATGAAGCAGTTGCACCAGCATTCGCAGAGGCGTCAAAAAAAGATATTAATAGTACCTGGAACGAAATGAAATCGGCAGTACTTAACGCTGGTAAAACGTTTGTGGGTAAAAAGAACCAATTACCAAAACAGACTGGATGACACCAGATATTATAAACCTCATAGAAGAAAAACGAAAATACAAAAATACAAATAAAGAGAAGTACAAGCAAATGAAGAAACTAGTAGAAACGCAGATCAAGGAAGCTAAAGAACACTGAATGGTAGAAAATTGTAGAGAAATAGAAGAGCTTAATATGAAACAAGACACACATGGGCTACATAAAAAACTGAAAGAAATTACAGGAAACAATCGGAAGAGAATACCACAAGTTGTACGAAACTTCAAGGGGGATCTCCAATTATCATCAGTAGACAAACAACAAACTTGGGAGAAATACATCAAGGACTTAGTCGCAGATAATAGGGAAGAAATAAATGATACATTACCAACTAATGAAAATCTAAAAATTGTGATATCAGAGGTTAAACAGGCAATTAAACTCTCAAAAAGTGGTAAAGCGCCAGGTCCCGATGAAATTCATGTAGAGATAATAAAAATCCCGAATAATGAAAATATAGTCTCTAACTAAATTATTTAATAAAATATACCACGATGGTCAAATCCCGGATGAAAGGTTACAATATATCTTTTTACCCTCACCCAAGAAAAATAATCCTAAATCTTGCGATAAGTACCGATTAATTATTAGCCTTATGAGCCACACTTTAAAAATACTGCTCAAAGTTATTCAGCAGCTTATATATAAAAAATGTAAAGACCAATTAGACAATACACAGTTTGGATTTAGATGTGGAATGGGAACAAGAGAGGCACTGTGCGTAATGACGGTACTATTACAAAAATGCAGGGAATATAATAAAAACGTATTCATATGTTATATAGATTTCCGAAAAATTAATCAAAAATCTGTACTAAAATCAAACAGCGGTCGTACGGTGAAAGATAGTAAGACAAACCAGGTGGAAATTCAAAGAGGAGTCAGACAGGAATGTCACTCACAGTTAGGTCAAGAGCAGGAGACAAAGATCAGAATAAAAATAGCTCGAAAAGGCTTTATAAAATACAAGTCAATGTTTACAAATAAGAAATTGAGTATGGCCATCAGATTGAGGTTCGTCGAATGTTATGTTTGGTCGCAACTACTATATGGGGTAGAAGCTTGGACCCTGAAAGCCCAATCTATAAAAGAATTGGAGGCATTCGAAATGTGGCAATATAGGCATATTTTGAAGATTTCTTGGACCGCAAAAGTCTCAAATGAGAAACTCAACTGTGTGGTCTGGGCCACACACTCCGAAACGATAAATACTTTCTGCTACAAGTAATCATGCAAGGTAGAATAGAGGGAAAAAAAGACTTGGAATGAAAAGAGAAATCTTGGCTGAGGAATATCAAAGATTGGACTAACCTCAGTGTTGAACAGATATTTCACGTTGCAAAAGATTGAGTAGCGTTTAAAGAAGTAATCGCAAACCTTCGTTAGAAGACGGCACAAGAAAAAGAAGAATAGGAAGAAGATCACAACTGAATTAGTACAATAAAATTATAGTATACAAGTCAAGCCAATATCGAGCTATGGAATATAACTGTAAGATCCAATATAGACAACCTTAAGAGATTCCAATCGAAGATGAGGCCTTAGGCAAACAGCGAACAGAGAAATGTAAATAAATGAGGTGTTTAAAAAACATAAATTTTTACTCCTAGCAGAATTGTGAGAAGATTTTTCGAACTAATTTTACTTAAATTTTAATTAGCTAGTTTTTTTTTTGTAATCTGTTCTACTGAAGCTCTGAACATTCTACTATTTTGAAATGTTCATAAGCACAAAAAATTAAATTTGCTAGGAAATCGTGTAAACGTTATTAATGAAACTAAAAACTGACTCAAGTTTTTATATTTCTAAATTAGTTTTTAACATAACTGATTAAAAAATCTATTAAATAATTATGTATGCTGATAAGAGCAACAACAATAGACTATTAATGTTAGTGCCAAACTATAAATACAAACCTTGGCAATAGTGTTTATTCATTTCTGAATATACACAAAGCTATGTCTTACAAAATTATAATAGTGGTGAGCGTTTTACTAACAATACTTCTTGTGCAGGGCACTGATGCTTTGTATATAGGAGACATTTTACCAACGATCGAATATTGTTATTGCAAGAACCAAATGGAGTGCCATCGTTGGAGATATGAGTGAGTATATCAAAAAACAATATACTTATAATATATAGATCCATAAGCGTATATATATTATACCAAAATGTTTATTTTTAAAACCAAAATTTGTTTTTAAATATTGAAAGAATCTATTCGTTTCAAGAAATTTCAATAAATAATCATTATGTTTTATTGTTAATAGCAATTAAAACATCATTTGCGTAATGTGATTATGTGGCCCAAAATAACTGACATAATTAATATATTAACCAAAATAACTCTGCTGCTTAATTTTTAACTTCAAATATCTCGAAAAATAATTACTTTATCGTTAAGTATTGAGAATATATTATTTACATACTAAGTATTGGAAAATCGAAAAAGTGCACTAAAATAGCAATTCTGCTAGTGGTGTAAAATTAATTGATTACTTGACTTACCTGTTAAGGAAGAACAATCATAATTGTCCTATCTTACATTTCGAACATTTGTACTAATGGTAGTGGTATTTTCTGAAGGTTGACCACAGTTAGGTAGTGGTCAAACAAATAAGAAGAAGAAAAAAGAAGATACCCAGCTTCTGGACAGGTAACTAGGCGCAAATCACTGTTTTTTTGGATCGCACAATAAATGGGTGGGTCCTAAAGAATCAATGGGGGGGGGGGGGGGAGCGTACAATAACTTTATTATTTTAATTAAATAAAATCTATTTCTTTTCTAAACTTTTGGGCTACTGTAAAGTACCTATGAGAAATGGGAGCAGGTCAAATAATCATAAAGATTTACTGGGCTACTAAAAAGTACCCGCTGCTCTAGTCTCTATGTTAAGGCGTTAATTATTTATTCTGCCTTACTTTGGGCTACCTAAAGGCACCCAAATTGAGACGGCCCATATAATATCTTTTTTCCCAAAAAGCGCGTAGAATGTATAACATAACCTATAAATACCTTGATCACTTTCTTCCAAATCTTCGCTTAACTTTGCCAATTTCTGTTGTAACTTTTCATATTAACGCCTCTTCCGGGATACACTATCCTTCTCCGATAACCTTTTTGGCATTTCGAACACTTTTTATAAAAATATTTGGAAAACACTTGTGATCAACACCGCCCAGAAAAAACAGTGATTTGCATCTAGTCACCTGTCAAGAAGCTGGATATCTTCTGTTATAATCAAATTCATCTAAAATCAACGGTTGAATCTGCAAAAACCAGTAAGTAAACAAAGTTTGTTTACATATATTTAAGCATTTATTGTCAATCGAAAAACACCCATCATTTTTCGAAATTTTGTTGAAATATCAAAACAAGTTCTTCAGGTGAACAGGACCGTACTCAGTCACAATTTAAATTATTAATGTGGCGTTTAAATAATGGATAGCAAAAATCCAGGGGACCATGTCCCTAACCCTCCTCTGAACCTTCCCATACCTATTAATTCAACTCAATACAATTCCCAATCATACGCATCAATTACAACAAAAAATCAAACATCATCCAAATTTCCCGATAAACAGCAAGCCATCTTATTTACTTCCATTGACGACGTAAAAATTGAAGATTATCTAATAGCCTTGGGCATTACTGTAAATCCTAAAGATATTATTTTCGCCTCACGGATTTCTCAAAATAGAATATGCGTTTACTTATCCTCAAAAGAACTAGTAGATAACTTCTTAAAAAATTATGGTTCAATTAAAGTCAACAATCAAATTCTCACTGCCTGCAAATTAATCACTCCAAGTCAAAGAATTGTTTTATCCAATGTATGCCCCAGCATACCACATTCTATTTTAGAAGCAGAGCTAATAAAGCTAGGTCTAAATCTATTATCGCCTATCAACTTTCTAAAATAAACGCGTCTCGCCCAGAATTTAGTCATATTCTCAGTTTTCGCCGACACACGTATATTACTCCTTTAGAAAACAATGCAATATTACCAGCTTCTTTCATAATAAATTTCGACAATACATCATACAGAATTTTCTTAGCAACCGACAACCTTGAATGTTTTTCTTGTAAACAATCAGGTCACTTAGCTGTAGTATGCCCACTTCTACAACATAACGAGCAAACTTCATTAGAAAATTTCGCCCAATGCACAGAAGCCGCCAACACTCTAGCGTCTAATGATGAATCTTGTCAAAACATAAGCGCATCTTCAGTTAATCAAAATGTCAATGTAAATACCAAAGAACGAAATAAACAGAATACGGAACCAATGAAAACATCTGAGAAGGTAGCCCAAGAAACTTCAACGATTTCCATTAATCGACAAATGTCAGAGTCTACACCACCGCATGAAGACCTCCACAAACAACCCACATTTCAAAAACCCAAACCTAAAAAAATAAAACCGGAAAAACCCATTCACGATGAAATGCAACCATTACAACAAATGTTTGAGGACAATAAAAACAATTTTACACTGAACTATAACCAAACTTTAAATTTCTTTGAATCAGCCCCACACAACGCAGACATATTGAATCTTCTTAAAACCTATACAGACAATGTACCAGGTTTCCTTAAGGATCTGGACACTATGTACACTCAAAGCTCAAAAAAGTTGAAAACAAAAATCACAAACATTAAAAGAAAATTACAGCATTAACTCTATAGAACATCTGCATCAATGGACAACGAACTCTCATCCTCTCAAGAAAACTTAAGTACTTAACATTCAGATGTATCATACAATGGAATCTCAACGGGTACAACACCCGTTGCGAAATGTTACAAAAGTTAATTGCTCAACAAACACCATCAGTTATTTGTCTTCAAGAAACTCATTTCATAGATTCTTACCATGCAAGGTTAAAGGGTTTTAAATGCTTTTATAAAAACAGGACCAATAGAGATAAAGCAAGTGGTGGAGTAGCAATCTATATCAACCAAATGTACGAAGCAGAACTAATACCTTTAAATACACCCTTAGAAGCTGTTGCAATCACAATTAATAGTGATATAAAGATCTCAATATGCAACATTTATATTCCACCGAGTGAAAATTTTTCAACTGCCGTAATTGAGGAACTACTTCAACAGATCTCATCTCCCCGTATACTCTTAGGAGATTTTAATAGTCATAGCCCCTACTGGGGATCCAAATTTCGATCATTAAAAGGAAAAGTACTAGAACAATTACTTGACAGTAACAATATAAACATCTTGAATACAGGGGAACCCACAAGAATAAATATACAAACAGGAGAATCCTCAGTTATCGACCTGATCATGTGCGATCCGGTCCTACAAACAACTTCAAATTGGGAAGTCCATCCCTACTTATACGGGAGTGATCAGTTTCCTATTCTTATAACCCGTCCTTTTAAAACAGTCTTAACTACTCCTCTATCAAAATGGAAATTAGACCAGGCAAATTGGACACTTTTCTCAGACCAAATAGACCAAAACCTCCCATATCTCCCTGACCCTAGTACCTCAAATATATCTTCAACTTATCGAAAATTCTGAGTTATTATTAGAAACAGGCCACAAAGCAGTCGGAAAAACCAAAACTCTAAAAACTCACACGCCAGTACCGTGGTGGGATACTAAATGTAACGAAGCCATCAAAAAATACAAGCGAGCTTTTAACAAATTCAGACGATGTCCTACTACACAAAATCAAATAGAATATAAAAAACTAAGAGCTGAATCTCGATATCAAATTAAGCAAACTAAAAAACAAAACTGGAAATCTTTCGTGGCATCCATCAACAACTCTACTCCCCTGTCTGCATTATGGAGGAAAATTCGTCAACTATCTGGAAAACAGCAAAACGCCCAAATTAGTTTCTTAAAACATAATGATCAATTCATTACCTTAACACAAGAAATCACAGAAATTTTTGCAGACCTTTACGAACCACATTCCAGCACTAACAACTACGCTCCAAATTTTCTTCAATTTAAATTTAGAAATGAAAAGAAGGAGGTAATGATCACAGAAAACACGGAAGACTACATGAACTTGCCAATTTTACTGGAAGACATGGACGATGCATTGTTTGGCATAAAAAACTCTTCTCCGGGTCCAGATAATATACCAATAATTTTTCTCCAAAAACTAAGCACAAATGCTAGAATATACCTCCTTAATGTTTTGAACCAAATGTGGATTCAGCACTACTTTCCAAAGTCTTAATCAGAATCATATATTATCCCAATCCCTAAACCCCAAAAACCAAAAACAGATCCCCAGTCCTATAGACCAATATCCCTAACCTCGTCAACCTGTAAGCTATTTGAAAAGATTATAAACCGTCATCTTACATGGTTTCTGGAAGATAAAAAATTAGCATCATCATCATTCATAAAGCACTCATTAACAAACAACACTGTCTAGCTATTTTCTGCGATATAGCAAAAGCCTACGATTGCATATGGAGATATGGTATAGTAAAAAAGCTTCACTCCTGCGGTATTAATGGACAATTCCTAAAATTTATTCAAAATTTTCTTCAACTTAGAACATTTAAAGTACGATCAAATGGAACACTATCATCAAGTCGAACCCAGGAAAATGGAGTCCCCCAGGGATCGGTATTAAGTGTAACTTTATTTCTTGTTGCAATTAACGATATCTTGGAACAATGTCAACATCCAGTAAAAGCAAGACTATACGCAGACAATCTGGTTATTCTACTAAGAGGAACAAATTTAAAATCCACCCAAAGAATCCTGCACAGCGCATTAAATAATCTCCAGAAATGGTCTGACAAAACAGGACTCAGTTTCTCTAACGAAAAAACAAAATGCATGCTCTTCTCAAAAAAGCGAAAAGAGGATAATCCAATTTTAACCTTGAATGGTAAAAATCTAATCTTCGTAAAAGAAATAAAGTTCCTCGGTCTTACATTTGACAAAACATTGAATTGGAAAAGTCACATTAAAAATCTAAAAGGTACTTGCCAGCAAAGCATTAATATTTTAAAGACACTGTCGAACATCAACTGGGGCAGCGATACGGCAACTCTTCTACGAATCTTTTCATCATTAGTTCGATCAAAAATTGACTACGGCTCAGTGGTATATAGCTCAGCCAAAAAACCTGTTCTTAAAGAACTAGATGTAATCCAAAATACGGGACTGCGAGTCGCTTTGGGTGCCTTTCGAACAAGCCCCATACTAAGTATATGTAGTGAATCAGGGCAAACCCCTTTAGAATTTAGAAGAGATTTTTTAAGTTTGTCGTTTGCTTGTAAAGTTCTATCCTCTCTAGATAACCCGGTCTACCATAACGTTCACAGCAATCGTTTCAGCCACTACTTCTCATCTCATCTTCAATGTAATCCGCCTTTCTATGAACGAATTAACCGATTACTTCATAAATATAGCATAAAATTCCCGTCAATATACCATCCTTCCGAAAACCCTCCTCCCCCATGGACTGTAAATAAACCACCAATAATCACTGATCTATCAAAATTTAATAAACATGAATCCCCAGCAGCCATATTAATAAACAACTTCAAAGATATTATGAATAGATTTAGCGACTACCTACAGATATACACAGACGCATCAAAAACAACGGACGGAGTCGGCGCAGCCATTTTCTGTAATATTCATAATGCTAAATTTAAGTTGCATAACAACTGGACTATCCGAACGCAGAAATATATGCAAGCCTTGAAGCTCTAAAATTCATTAACACAACGGACCAGAGAAATTATACAATCATAACTGACTCAATGAATGCCCTTTGTGACATCAAAAACATATACTCCAGCAATCCTATTCATAAAGACATTTACAAAGAACTTCAAAATGCTGCAAAGGAAAACAAACATGTGGTATTAATCTGGGTTCCATCTC
Source organism: Diabrotica balteata (assembly GCA_918026665.1). NCBI lineage: Eukaryota > Metazoa > Arthropoda > Insecta > Coleoptera > Chrysomelidae > Diabrotica > Diabrotica balteata. The sequence goes on from OU898284.1 coordinate 82,704,124, forward strand.
ATATTGGAATACATGGTAACGAGGTTGTGGACCGTCTAGCTCACGAAGCAGCGACAAGTGATGGTCAAGTGCAATTAAATAAAATAGTGCCAAGTGATCTTAAATTGTGCTTAAAAACATAGTTAGTTGTGCGTGGCAAAACAAATGGTCGCAGTGTTCCGAAAAACTAAGGCAAATCAAAGACAATGTTTTACAAAAACAAGCCTTTGTGTCACCTAGGAAAAAACAAGTCATCTTTTCTCGACTTCGAATTGGTCACACCCGTCATACACATCTCTACCGAATTACAAAAGACAATCCTCCATACTGCAACCAGTGTCAAACCAACAGTACAGTTAAACATATTTTAACCGAATGTCAAATTTTCCAGGAAACCAGAAGTAAACTCAACCTTCCCAGCGACATAGGCGACCTTCTCAGAGACAATATCATCTACACAATATTATAAAGTTTTTAACGCTATAGGCATAAAAAATATTTAAATTAATATCTAGACTGTACTTATATTACATATATCAATCTTCTTGAATGTTCTTTAATGTTTGGACGTAATTAATATTAACCTTTCTTTGTTATAATATATATTTTCCATTATTGTCGTCTATAACTCCAGTGGTTCGGACGACATTAAATAAATTAATAAGAAAAAATTTAAATTAGACACCCTATATCTCTAAGGAGCGACAATTTATTTAAGTGATTTTGGTTAATTCTCAATATTTTGGGTTCAGGAATCTACAATTAAAATATTTCCAATTATTAATGAAATACATTGTATACAAATTATACTAAACATTTTTTTTTTCAATTTTAGCGTACAGTGCGACACACAAGAAATGGTTTGTTGTCTAGACGGAGTACCGCGTTAGCACTAGTGAACGTCAAAATCTCTACTAACGTACATTTTTGCAATGTGTTGTTACTATTATAAATCTTTCGCAGTCTGTGTAAAACTCTTAAGTATTAAAATATATGTATAGATTTTTGCAGTTTATATGGCAGTTTAATTTTTCCTTATATATATTTCCTTAAATAGGTTATAGACTACGACAGTGAATAAGGAACTAAAACAATTACAGATTTTTTTAATTTGGCAGCTCCCAATTTAAATGGTAACATTTTTAGGTTGTAAAAATATAAATATTATGTTTGTATGATATTAAGGCACAATAATTGATTTTGAACGTTTGTTCTTCTTCTTCTTCTTCCTTTATTGGGTAATATCTCAGGGGATAAATTGCCCAGCTAATACTAAATTGAAATTATTTTATATTGAATGAACACTATGTCGAAACTTCTTCTTCTTCACAGACCTCTAATTGATCTGTGTTTTTTTTGGGCCAAACAGTTAGTATAGGAAAGTCTATTCAACACAGGATAAAACTTTTCTCGCTTGGAGGAACAACCAGTCTTTTTCTGCATAGTCTTTTTTGATGAGGTCCTCAGAGTTCCACAGCAAACTCTTCTGCAGCTATCTACTTAATTCAATAGCTACTTTACTGTGGACTGTCCAAGTTCCTCTTTTTTCTTTTTTTCTACCAACGGATGATAGAGAACCCAGGTGGAAAAAGAGAGAATAATTTGTAAGTTTGTGTTATAGTAGATAAGATAAGAATATATAATTATAGATTGATTTTGGCTAGATTAAGAAAAGTAATCAATAAATTTAGTCTTTGAGGATTAAGATTGGATAGGAAAGAGCATATCTCTATAGGAGTTTGTAGTTTTGTTTTAACCAATTCTTTGTAGAGGTCAAAATTTGGAGAAACGTTTATTGGACACTCTAGGATAATATGATTCAGAGATCCAATTTGACCACATTCACAATACGGGTTGTCCTGAATACCTATGCGGAATAAATGAACGGGAGTGGAACAATGTCCTGTTCTCATTCTAATTACTGTGGTGATATGCCTTCTGTCTTTATAAGGAAATTGATTGAACCATGGTGATTTGTTCCATGTATTGACTATTTTTCTATAAAACGACCCTTTTGATCTATTTGAATTCCATTCTTGTGCCCATAGAGTCCAAATTAGCTTTTTAATATAAAATAAGTAGTTTGAATAATGCAATTTAACTTTGGCTGGCATTTTTAGTGATCTTCCTATGTTTGCCAATTTGTCTGCAACACAATTGCCCTTAATATCAGAATGCCCTGGAATCCAAGCCAAAATAATACTGATGTTCTGTTGATTGGCTTCTATAATGCCCCTTTTGGTCATGATAGAGGTATGTTCAGTTTCCATTGAGTAAGATGTTTTCCCTATCTTTTGGATAGCACTCTTAGAATCAGACAAGATTAAGGCCCTCTTGATATCCTTCTCCAAGACAAATTGAACCGCATGATTAATTGCAATAATTTCTGCAGTGCAAACTTGAGTCTGCGTAGGGAGTTTACTAGAGTATGAGTATTCAAAGTCAGGACAAAAAACACCAAATCCTGCTGAGCCCTTACTATCAACTGACCCATCCGTAAAGATTATAGTGTGAAGTGGATTGTCAAGTGACATTCTTTGAAATTGAACTAATGCATGTTCATCACTTTTATTAGATTGCACATTCCTAATAGGGATAGAAGTTAATTGATATTCTAATTCAAAATTGTGACACGGAAATAAGTCGCTAGAAAATAAATTTGGGGTATATTGGAATTTATTCATGATGGAAACTAAGAGGGGAATACTTTTTTTATTCCAGTAATTAGGATTTGATTGCATTGATATCTGTAATCCATTCAAGGCAGAAATTATTGGGTTGTTAATTAGCATCAGATTTTTTAGGAGGAATTTAGAATTAAGCCATTCCCATCTGTACTTGAGAGGAATTTGACCACTTTCACCTAACAATGCATAAATAGGGGTAGATCTCATACATCCTGTTATGATACGAATACTCTTATATTGTAATTTATCTAACCTGTTGATTAGCGCCTTGGGACAATCTGATAATATTTGACATCCATAATCTAAATGACTCTGTATCAAACCATTATGAACTATCTGGAGAGTTTTAGGATCACTACCCCAATATGTTCCACATAGAGCTCTCATTACATTCAAGCTACGACTTACTTTTAATTCTATTAAATCCACATATGATTTCCACTTTAGGTTTTTTTGAATAACTACCCCTAAATATTTCACTGTATCGACCCATTTAATTGCATGACCTCTAATTTTTACGTTTGGAGGATTAATTTTACGATTTCCTATTTGAAATATAATTGCTGAGGACTTATTGTAAGATAGACTAAAGTTGTGTTCTAATAACCAGAGATCCATCCTTTCCATTAATAAGTTCAAAGAATTAATTAATTTAAGTAGATCTGCCCCACTAACCAAAATAACCAAATCATCTGCATACTGTATCAGATTACAACCGTTGGGAATAATCTCGTATAAAGATAGGGAATACAGATTAAATAATATTGGACTTAGAGGGGAGCCTTGAGGTAAACCCTGATTAGTTTTTCTTGGACCATGAATTTGACCAGTTTGGTCCTTTACATAAATACTACGATCATTTAATATAGAATAAATGACATTTGCTAGTTGAATAGGAATGTTATATTTAATTAGTTTAGAGTATAAAAGAGAGATGTTGACACTATCATAAGCTGCTGAAATATCTAGGAAAAGTCCTACGGTAAATTGATTCAATGAAAATCCTTGTAGTATTTTAGAATTTAGTAATGAAATGCATTCCATGCAACCTCTACCCCTTCTAAAACCAAGTTGCAATGGATTTAAAATATGATTGTGTTCTAAGAACCACTCAATTCTGTTTTTAATTAATGTTTCCAGCATTTTACCAACACACGATGATAGAGCTATTGGCCTATAATTAAGTGGGTCAGTTTTATCCTTTCCATGCTTAACAATGGGTAATATGACCGTTTGTTTCCACGAAAGAGGAACCTGTCCCTTCCGGATACATTCATTAAAGAATTGAATTAAGAGTAATGATCCAGAGTGCGGTAAATTTTTTAACATAGAGTATGAAACCTGATCAGGACCCACAGCAGAATCAGTTTTAGAAAAAAGAGTATTGTGATATTCATCAAATGATATGGGTTTCTCAGAATACTGCAGAGGACTGAAAAGTAATTCAAAGTCGCCAGAAATAGGTGAGAGAAATGTTAAAATTTCCTGAGCTACCTCCTCTGGTGGCAATTGAGATAAAAGAGACAATTTACTACCAGAAACCTTGTTAATTTTATTCCAAACATCTTTAAGGGGAGTATTTCTATTTAGTTTGCTACAATAGGATCTAAAGCTTATTTTTCGCTTTAATTTTAGGAATTTTCTAGCTTTCGCTATGAATTTTTTAGCCTCAATATAGTTTTCAACACTAGGAGAATTTTTAAATGTATTAATAGCTGAAACTCTCTTTTGTATTATATGAGCACATGAATCATCCCACCATGGAATGTGATATTTGTTGTTATAAGAGGAGGTCCAAGGAATTGATGTGTCTGCCACTGATGATATATATTCGATAAAATTTTCATAGTCCTCAATTGGAAACGATGAGAAAATACACTCTAGTTTTTCATGGAAAGAAACCCAATCAGCCTTTTTGAAATTTCTTCTTTTAGAAACCTGATTAAAGTCCTGTGTTGGGATACCGACATAGCATAGAATGGGAAAATGATCACTAGATCCTGTATCTGGAATGGTGGTCCATCCACTAATTTTGGGTGCCACATCTATCGAAGCCAATGATAAGTCAACTACTGATTTGCTGCTACCAGGACGAACCAATCTTGTTGGAGAACCATCATTAAGAAAAATTAACTTAAGATCTTCTGCAGTTTGCAAAATATTTCTGCCATTAACACTATCTCTTGAGCTTCCCCATGCTCTATGATTACAATTTAAATCACCCATGATCAGTAGAGGTTTGTTAATCGAGTTGACCAAAGAAGACCAGCATTTTTTGGAAATGAGATTGTCCAAAGGACAATATATATTTAATATATTTAAATTATACTTGGGTAAAAAGGTGAGTTGAAATTGAACATCTGAATTAAAACCAGGATTGTTAATATGAATATCCCGAAAATCTATATTGTATTTGATAAGGGTAATTAAGCCCCCATATCCATCACCTCGATCCTTTCTGATAATGTGATACCCTCTGCATCTAATTGTATGTTGGTTAGAGAGCCAAGACTCACTAATGAGGACAATATCAGGGTTATAGTCTTTAATAAGGACTTTTAAGTTATCAACATTGGTATTATAAGATCTTATATTCCATTGTATAATAGTTAGTGGGGCGTGATGATTGAAAATATAAATTGTTAAAAACATGTATGTACCAGGTCAAGACGAGAGGGGAATTAGTATTCTGAGTCCTCAGACCCAGATACCTCCATCCCTCCTCGTTCCTGACTAGTACTTATAGCATTATGTGATACACTTTTGTTTTTATGATTACCAATCTCTACATTTAATCCACCATGATCCTTAGGAGAAGTATAATTTTTATTAATCAATTCACCAATAAATGTCATAACCAAATCCTTGTGATCTTGATTGAGCATTAATATAGCCTGATTTAAATCTCTTTGGGTCTGAGAATTATTTATAAAGAAACTAGGAGATTCTTTGGGGGATCTCCCATTAGGATTGTTCAATACTTTAGAATGAGAACTTTGATCAAAGCCTATATTTAATGTTCTTTTCCTTTTTGATGGAGTAGATTTTGTAATCTGACTGTAGGAAGCAGAATTTGAAGACAGGGATGTAGCAACTGATCTCCTCTCTTGAATTGAAATACTATTTGCAGAGGATGGATTAGTTACAAGATTAGGAAAATCCTTAATGTTCAACTTTGGGCTAGATGTTTCCCTTGGAATGTTTTGGTTAGCTTCATAATATGATAAGTTGGCAAATGACATAAGTTCTTTAATACTCTTTTGTCTTTTTCTTTCTTTACATTCAGGATGTCTAGAATCATGATCTGCTGTTTTACAGAACATACAAAATCTACTGCACCGTACAAACGAGGGAGAATCATGATTTGTACCACATGTAACACATCTGTTTTTTCCCTTGCATTGAGAAAGAGAATGCCCATATAAAAGACAATTATGACATTGGAGAACTGGACTAACAAAGGGTATCACCTTCATAGGCAGACCATAAATTTCAATTTCTTTAGGGATATTCCTTCCAGAAAAAGTTAAACAAATAGTACCTGTAGGGATGAAAGTGGTTTCTGAATTATTTTGCATAACCCTTCTATTCATTCTTTTAACAGAGATAACTTTACAAAAGGGTAGATTAGTAGAAGTTGACATTTTAATTTCCTCTTCTGACAAAGATTTAAAAACTCCCCTAACAATACCTTTACAAGAGATAAGATGAGTGGGAATGAAAACCTCATAACCTAATTCTTCCCAGTCCTTCCTAAGGATAAACGAATTGGCAGATTGTCTGTCCTTGAATACTACCCCAACTCTATTTTTTCCCTTTCTATCAAACTTAGAAATATCTTTCAGTTTTAAATTAAAGATAGTCTTAGCAATACTTAGGACATGATAGTTACCCACATTACTATTTTTACCCTGAACAAAGACCTCAAAGGGCCCCAAATCTGATTCAGAATATAAACTTTTTTCCTTAATGTTTACATTCTCTGTAGCATTCTTTTTAGGCAGATTTTGACTTATATTAGGGTCGGGATCTGGTGGCCGGTCGGGAGGAATTTTTTCCTCCATAATGGCGAACGTTAACAAAGTTTAAATCTACCAAAACGTTTAAATGTGGTTTGACTATATAGAAGATTAAGAAATGTGTAAAGGAATAGGATCACAAAGAAAATGTTAGTAGGGCTCTTACTTGTATTTTTCCACCTTCCACCATCAAACTTCAAAAAAAAACCAACCTGGAATAACAATTATCCAAGCTTTAATTTCTAATCCAAAATAAGCGCAAATTCGTAAAATATACTGTACTTAAATTACAAAAATGCGCAGAAAACTTTGAAATGCGTATTCAAACTTTGACAGTTCAACTCTGAACGTTGTTTGATGAAAAAAACAATTACCATATTCTTCTTCTTTTTCTTTTTATTTTTGGCGTTTACTCTACTGAATAATCAGCCAGGAGAACTTTTTTTAAATTTTTGAGC
>OU898284.1:82711766-82732766 GCA_918026665.1 Diabrotica balteata
TAAAACAATTTGTCAAGGCATTGACCAAAGAAGGGAGTGTTTTAGATATCTTTGTGGACAGTTTCCTGGTTTATTCGCGCCAAAGCTAAAGAAAGAAATCTGTCATTAAAAAACTAATGACAGATCCCAACTTTGTAGACAAAATGGAAACAAATGAACAGGCAGCAAGTACATCTTTTAAGTTAGTTGGCATTGGCTTCTTAGGTAAAAAAAGATATCCAAACTAGAAAACAATCGTCGCAGACATGATTGACAACTTTAAGAAGCTGCTCTGTAACATGAGCATTAAACTTCACTTTCCCCACTCACATCTTGATACTTCTCGGCAAACCTTGGTGAAGTCTGTAAAGAGAAAGATTTCACCAAGGCATCAAAGAATGAAAAAAAAAACATACCAAGGAAATAGAACGTAAGCAAATACTGCTGGATTATGAAAAGAGTCCACAGCCAGAAAAGCAATAAAAGAATCTTTGACAGAAAGCGAAAGCGTTATTATAAGGACTTAGGAACTTAAAGAGAAATATAATTGTAATGGAAATTAGTTTAGAACATTATTAATAAATAAACTTAATTTGATAACGTTGGAAAAAGGTGAAAAATTGCTTAATTTTGTTATTATACCCAAACAGACTCCCTAGTTTGTAAAAAAACTTGACGTGATCAACAAAAATGGTTTTCATTTTTGAAATCAACGCAAAAAAGTACATAAAAGTCAGTTATCAAATTTCAAACAACTTTCAATAAATATTTTTTTGCAGTCCTATGAATTACTGTCTTCTCAGAAAAGAATTGATATTTGCAGTCTTCTCATCTAATTTATGGCAATGTTTTTCCGGGTTCATATAAACTGCGCACATTCCATGTGCCTATTCTACAGCTTTTTTAGTTATCAAATTTGGCCAAGCGGGAGATTCTTTGCACCCCTGCCTCATTTATGAGGCGCCCGTACCCGGGGCCATCGTTTAATTCCTAAGCCATATTGATAAACCGGGAAAAATAGTGTAGTAGTCATTCCCTTGGCTTTCTACACCGCTGTATACACGCTGTGTTAGTGGTTACCACTGCACCGGGTACTGTTATGTATTGACCGTTCTGGCCTACATGACTTCTGCTCAATACAAATACTGAAAAATCAGCTGTCAATTTCCAGGTTCGATTTTATACAAGCCCTAAAACCGCCCTTCAGACCGTTGTGAAGACCTTATTCTCTGCCCTGGATGCCGTTGTGGTCCTCATCCATGACCCTAGACAAGTGACCCTTAGCAGGTACTAGTTTCGCGGGCCAGGAAACACCTGGAATCTGCGGAAGGTAGGGATTGATTCAATTTCCCTATTTTTAGAATGCGTCTTATACCGCAAAAAACAAACACCACATAAAAAAAGTTTGGCCCTTGAGAGCAATCTTACAAGTAGTCGTTATAATGTTGAGGAGAGGAAGAGCGTTGTGGATCCCAAAAAGGTGTTATTTTCACCACTTCAGATTAAGTTGAAGCTGACAGAACAATTTGTCAAGGCATTGACTAAAGAAGAGAAGTGATCTATCATTAAAAAACTAATGACAGATCACTTCCACCCCTTTACATTAAGTTGAGGCTGATAAAACAATTTGTCAAGGCATTGACCAAAGAAGGGAGTGTTTTAGATATCTTTGTGGACAGTTTCCTGGTTTATTCGCGCCAAAGCCAAAGAAAGAAATCTGCCATTAAAAAACTAATGACAGATCCCAACTTTGTAGACAAAAGGAAACAAATGAACAGGCAGCAAGTACATCTTTTAAGTTAGTTGGCATTGGCTTCTTAGGTAAAAAAAGATATCCAAACTAGAAAACAATCGTCGCAGACATGATTGACAACTTTAAGAAGCTGCTCTGTAACATAAGCATTAAACTTCACTTTCCCCACTCACATCTTGATACTTCTCGGCAAACCTTGGTGAAGTCTGTAAAGAGAAAGATTTCACCAAGGCATCAAAGAAGTGAAAAAAAACATACCAAGGAAATAGAACGTAAGCAAATACTGCTGGATTATGAAAAGAGTCCACAGCCAGAAAAGCAATAAAAGAATCTTTGACAGAAAGCGAAAGCGTTATTATAAGGACTTAGGAACTTAAAGAGAAATATAATTGTAATGGAAATTAGTTTAGAACATTATTAATAAATAAACTTAATTTGATAACGTTGGAAAAAGGTGAAAAATTGCTTAATTTTGTTATTATACCCAAACAGACTCCCTAGTTTGTGAAAAAACCTGACGTGATCAACAAAAATGGTTTGCATTTTTGAAATCAACGCAAAAAAGTACATAAAAGTCAGTTATCAAATTTCAAACAACTTTCAATAAATATTTTTTTGCAGGCCTATGAATTACTGTCTTCTCAGAAAAGAATTGATATTTGCAGTCTTCTCATCTAATTTATGGCAATGTTTTTCCGGGTTCATATAAACTCCGCACATTATATGTGCCTATTCTACAGCTTGTTTAGTTATCAAATTTGGCCAAGCGGGAGATTCTTTGCACCCCTGCCTCATTTATGAGGCGCCCGTACCCGGGGCCATCGTTTAATTCCTAAGCCATATTGATAAACCCGGGAAAAATAGTGTAGTAGTCATTCCCTTGGCTTTCTACACCGCTGTATACACGCTGTGTAAGTGGTTACCACTGCACCGGGTACTGTTATGTATTGACCGTTCTGGCCTACATGACTTCTGCTCAATACAAATACTGAAAAATCAGCTGTCAATTTCCAGGTTCGATTTTATACAAGCCCTAAAACCGCCCTTCAGACCGTTGTGAAGACCTTATTCTCTGCCCTAGATGCCGTTGTGGTCCTCATCCATGACCTAGACAAGTGACCCTTAGCAGGTACTAGTTTCGCGGGCCAGGAAACACCTGGAATCTGCGGAAGGTAGGGATTGATTCAATTTCCCTATTTTTAGAATGCGTCTTATACCGCAAATATCGCGTTAGCACGGACTACGCAGTATTCTGCTGTTACTGTTACAGTGCAAATGTATTGAAAAATTTCAAGAAAATGTCTGATTCAAGAAAAAAAAGGCGCTCATAAGATACAGGTGGTTTCTGTGGACTAACGCAAAAAGAATATTATTATATACTGGCAGGCTTGGATTCCGATAAAGAGCCTTTTGTAGAAAGTGAAAACGATGCGGTACGAGGCGGGAAAGCCATGATTCAGAAAAGGAAGAGGTTGTTAATATTATTTATGGGTATATTGAAGCTATTATCTGAAAATGAAGGTGCTGATAAAGACGAAGCCGAAGTTGTGATTGCAAATACATCGAGAAATGAAAGCAAAAGAGCTTTAGCGAAGGACTTTAGTATACAGTGGGATAAACAGCAATTGTTATTAGATAGATATTAGATAATAGATTGTTTTGTTTTCTATCTAAATCCAGGTACTGCTAATTTAATTATACATAAAACAAATAATTTTGCTGCAGCGGAAGTTTGCAAAAATAAAAAGATTGCTTGGTCGCTACTTGTAGCAAATCAATTTTTTCCATTTATCGCTGTGTTATTGCTCGCAGCTCGCCATAGAAAAGCCAAACTTACAAAAAATTGGTAAACAAACGATTTGTTATATATACACCCATATTTTTAGTGTAATGTCCCGGAATCGCTTACAGTATATACTACGAATGTAACAGTTTGCTGAAAATGCTGATTTACCTCAAGCAGATTCTTATTACAAGGTGCGAGGCGTTTTTTTTGCAGGTAAAAAAACTCATTTGCTAATAATTTTACGCTGTTCCAAAATCTGGTATTTGACGAAAGTTTGTTTCTATTCAAAGGACTGCTGCAGTTTAAACAGTTTATAATAACCAAACGCCATCGATTTGGAATAAAATTTTTTTCTTATGTGTGACTGAGAAATGGGTTACGTGTTAGACTTTATCGTTTATGTAGGTAAAAACACCGAAATAAATCATTATGAGGATATCAGCCTCTTGGGATCTGTGGTTGCTACTCTTATGACACCCTCCTTGGACAAAGGTCACTCGCTCTTTACTGATAACTGATACACGTCTCCTAGTTTGTCAAGGTACCTATTTGATTATAAAACTAACTCTTGTGAGACAGTCAGGGTCAACAGAAAACACATGCCTAATTTAGCAGAAAAACTAGAAAAAGGTGCAACTTTCTCAATGTCGAGTTGCAATATGTTGGCACTAAAATGAAAGGATTGAAGAGTTGCGTAACAATAATATCTAATATTTTTATTTTATTTTTGTATCATATTATTATATCATACTGTATATTAGTTTCTTCTTCTTCTTCAGCCTGTGTTCGTCCACTGCTGGACATAGGCCTCTTCCATTTGCTTCCATCGATTTCTACTTTTGGCAATTCTCATCCACTGCTTGCCCGCGACTTGTTTGATATCGTCTGTCCACCTCTTCTGCGGTCTGCCTACTCCTCGCCTGTTCTCTCTTGGTCTCCAGTTTGTTAATCTTTGTGTCCATTTTTCGGGTTATCTCGGGCAACGTGTCCGACCCATTGCCACTTGAGCCTTGCAATACGTTCTGAGACATCAGTAATTTTTGTTCTTTCACGAATGACGTTATTTCGAATCCTGTCTCTCAAACTAATCCCTAGCATGGCCCTCTCCATTGCTCTTTGGGTTGTACTGAGCTGCTCTAAGGTTTTCTTTGTGAAGGCCATGGTCTCCAGTCCATATGTAGTTACAGGCAAGATACATTTGTCATAAACTCTACGTTTTAGACACATTGGTATATCTTTATTCTTCAAAATAAAGCTTAATTTGCCGAAAGCTCCCCAAGACAGTTGTATGCGTCTTTTTATTTCGGCTATTTGATTTTCTTTGCCGATTTTAATGGTATGTCCAAGATATATATAGTGGTCTACATTTTCAAGACTGACGTTGTCAATAACAAGATTAGTTTGTAAATTACTCATTATTTTTGTTTTCTGAAGGTTCATTTTGAGACCTATTTTATTTGACTGCTGGTTTAATTCCTTCAACATTTGCTCCAGTTCCTTGATATCTGTACTAAATAATACTATGTCATCCGCAAACCTCAAATGACTCAAACGTACACCATCAATGTTTAGACCTTTTTCCTCCCAGTCAAGCTGTTTGAATACATTTTCCAATGCTAAGGTAAAAAGCTTTGGTGAAATAGTATCACCTTGTCTAATACCTTTATCAAGGCGCATTTTTTCAGTTTTTTCGTCTTCATTGATTTTGATGTGGAATGTGGCCTGTTCATAAATGTTTTTAATGAGTGTAGTGTACCGTGAGTCTATTCGAGCATCCTTCAGGGCTGACAAAAAGGACCAAGTCTCAATACTATCGAAAGCCTTGTGAAAGTCGATAAATACCATATGTAAAGGTACATTATATTCTGTGGTTTTTTCTACTAGTGTTCTGATGGTTTGTAAGTGATCATTAGTGCCAAACCCTTTTCTAAATCCCGCCTGTTCAACTGGTTGATATAAATCAAGTTTTTGTGTTATGCGGTTGGTTATTATTCTTGTTAACAATTTGTATAAGTGTGACAACAAACTTATAGGTCTGTAGTTTTCAATATTAGTAGTGTCTCCTTTCTTGTGTAAAAGTATTATTTCGGCGTTTTCCCATAGGCTGGGTATTCTTTTTTCTGTTAGACACTTATTCAGTAAGACTTCCACAACTTCTACAACGATGTTGCCGCCCATTTTTAACATTTTAGACGTTATACGATCCTCGCCGGGAGCTTTTTTGTTTTTCATTTGCTGTAAGGCATGTCTAATTTCCGAAGAGGTTATTTTAGGGAGGATTTCCGAGCCGACGTTTAGAATTGTTCTGTGGTCTGTTTCGGGGTTCTGTATAGTAGATGTATAAAGATTCTTATAGAAAAGATTATTATATATTAGTATTAGTATATTAGTATTAGATATATTAGTTTAGATTTATAGAATTTCTTTGTACCAACTAATAATCTGTAAGACGCCGAGAGCTTGCATTCAAATAACTTTCTAGACTTAAGCTTCTAAATCCTTCAAGGAATCTAATGAAATTTTGAAATGTAAACATATCCTTTAAATACGTCGAGGTGTTGAGGGGGGAAATTTCTGAATGTTAACAAAATTACAAGCCGAGAGATTGAAGAAAGTTCAAATCATCAGATCAGTATCAGTTAGAATTCCAGCATTGGATGAGGGCTCTAGGCTCTACTCGCGCTAGCCGCATAATAAGTTTGCTCTGTTCGTGTCAATATTGTATCACTGACAAGTTATAGAGTTTTGTAGTTTCATAAAGTTTAGTTTCATAAATCAGCTATCGTATGCAAGTTATCGGCGTCCAAAATACGTTGTAATTGTTTAAATAAACTTGCTCAAACGAATTTGTTGTTCACCCTATACCAGAAATCTTCAAATATCAGGTATAGCTCAAACTTCTTCTGGTTTAAACAAGCTGGTAGACCTTAAAATCTATTCAAACATATCTCCCGGTATAAACCTTAATCTGTCCTGTGCTGTCCTCGAAAGCATTACGTGACAAGGTGTTAGGACAAACACACCTGCATCTTCGCTCAGTCACTATGCTTACTACCATGCACCAAGACAAAATGGTAGAATTGGCTAAAACCGACAGAAAGGCAAACAAATTCATTAAAAAACGAGCTTGTGAAATAGATTACAATATGAATATGAAAGCAGTGGACGTGGACAGGACTGACATGTTACTAAGTTTCACAGAAAGCGTCATGAAGACTGTCAAATGGTTTAAAAAGCTCTTATTTCACATATTGGACCTTTCTATTCTAAATGTACATGCAATATAACTTACACAATAACCAGACAAAACACCATTGGCCCAGTTTCACTTGAATCTTATTCGTCAGCTTTTAGACAGGTATGTGGATGTAATCTTGAAATTATATTGTTACAATGAGATGTTATTTTTAGGTATCATTTACCAAATCGCATAACTGTAGTGCCTGTGCTAAACGTTTTTCGTTTTGTGGGTAGACATTTTTCTGATATTGTTCACAACAACAAAGCTCTTAGATGCACTGTTTGCTCAACAACAAAGACTCAAGCAAAGAAACGGCGCAAATCAAGGTACATGTCTTTGCCTCAAAGCAACAGTATGATACGAAAAATAATGTAGTTTGGAGAAAAACGCATTTGAACATTTTACGAAACTTAGCTATACAAGGATATGTAATATTATGAAAAAAGTAAATCACTTTTTATTTATCCTAATATTACACTCAACAGAAGTGTTTATTTCGAATCATTTGACACGAATATCACAAAAGTCATTGTTTACATATCCTACTGTTGCTTTGACGCAACGATGTGTCAGGAATGTGACGTGGGTCTCTGCGCACGTCCTTGCTTTGGCATTTACCATACCCAGGAACAATTCTAATGACTACTTTTGTATTCATTTCATATTTAGTTTATAGTTAGTTATTAAAAATACTGTCGTTTTATATTTGTTTGAACATTAAAGAGCATTTTCAGAGTTTTTTTTGCATTTATTGAGCAACTGTATATACAAGTCGTTGGTACTGCTGGCACTTCAAACACCCTGGGAACGGTGGCACTGCGTCGCTGATCAGGTCTGGTGAAGAAAGGGTCAATGGACTCCTCTAATTGTTTACTGCGACTGCTATTTTTTAAAAAGTCATACTCAGTATGTGCTGATTAAAATGCATGCTGATGTGCAACTTAAAATATTGTATTACTAATTCTGTTTGTCAAACTTTAGTACAATTTTTTAAACTTTTAATTGTAAAAATTCGACATTATATTCATAAGTACGCTGGAGTACTTGGGACATATTATGAGAAATCAAGGCAGATACGAGCTACTCCAATGCATTTTTCAGGGTAAAATTGAAGGAAAAAGAGCCCAAGGACGAAGAAGAATATCCTGGCTTGCTAACCTGAGAGCATGGTATAGAAAGACAGCTATTTCGTATAGCAACCAACAAAATCATCATAGCCAGAATGATCGCCAACGTTCGGAACGGACAGGCACCCTAAGAAGAAGAATATTTATATGAAAATTAATTAAAATGAAAAGTGTATAAAATAAAAACTAAAGCCCGATTTCACAATGACAACCTAAATTAAGGAGCTCGCGTGAAAAACCGGATATATCCACTTTTTACACAAAATCATGTTTTGGTGGTTTCTGGGTCTAAGCCATGATATCCATAGGTCTACATATTGATTTGCAACCAAAACCGTACGGATCCTGTAACGACAATATTTTGCTTACCTCAGGGTAAGAACATGAGGGGTAGAAGATTGGGCAAACAAAATAATCGTAACAAGTGCGAACGACACTCAGTTGGTTGTTGGAGAGCTGGGTCGTGGATAAGTTGAAATAAAGGGTTTTGGATTGGGGTATCTACTAATTGAAACTAAGGGATACTTACATAAATCTCCTGGGCAATTGATAGAACAAACAGATCAAAAATAAACTGGGAACACCTCAAGAAATTTGATATAGGGCGCCACTTGAAGGATCCTAGCTTACAGAAGGAAAGAAAAAATTCTTCCCTAGTATCTAAAATAACAAAAAAGGTTAGGAGATTTTTCTAAATAAAATAAAAAAATAGATTAGAGAAACAAATCTAACATTTATTATTGTCTCAAACAGTTTTCAAAAATACAGCTTATACAAAGGCATATTATATAAAAATAGCTGTCAAATACAAATGAAAAAACTTACATATCTGTTTACAAAAGGTTACAAAATTCTTCGAAATGATTCCTAGTAAATAATGTGGCCAA
Source organism: Diabrotica balteata (assembly GCA_918026665.1). Taxonomy (NCBI): domain Eukaryota; kingdom Metazoa; phylum Arthropoda; class Insecta; order Coleoptera; family Chrysomelidae; genus Diabrotica; species Diabrotica balteata. The sequence continues at coordinate 82,720,540 of OU898284.1, forward strand.
ATTTTATGGATATCCTTTTATAAAAAATAAATTAATCTTACTATAATCAAAATATCTTTTACAATAGATTAAAAATCAAACTGTCATACGTCAAAACAAACATTTTTAAAACAGGATAAAATTATGACATGACAGTTTAAACCACGCCCTAACATAATATTTATTTTAATTACAAATATTTTTTAAAAAATAATTTATAAAAGAAAGCAAATTTTGTCTTTTTAAAAGAAAATGTCTATTTTTACTTTAAAAATTAATAACGTAAATGTTACCTCAGTTCACACATGTTAACTTAAACTTTTGAACAACTGGCTAATTTCTGTGGGGTATCTAACTGCACATCAACGGAAAGCTTTATTGGAAGCTGAAACTGGCACATTCAAATCAAAACTGCTCCAATATCATTCTACGTGAGGTGAAGAGGCATCTCGGAAAGGAACTGGATTTCTCAAAAAACGAAAAGAAAGCAGGAACTAAACTTGTTCACTTCACAAACATTATAAATCTTCAGCAAAATCAAAACAGTGGTTAGTGGTCACTCTTTCAGAAACGACATATTACATAGAGTGAAAATTCCACCATTTTTGGCGAATTAATGCCGGCTACCACATCACAATTAAACGACCTTTCCCTTCGAGCAATCCTTCATCACTAAATCTCTTGACCTCGATAGTCGATCTCCTAGATAGATACCGCCTCTTTTCCCCGCACAACCATTCCATCTTGTCAAATCAACAAATTCTTTACTCAAACTCGTTCAAACTTCCGGCGTTACTACGCTTTAGAAAAAAGAATACCAGGCTTGCAATATTTTTCTGGGAACGTTGAAGTTAAAAAGCCATAAATTGTTTTCTTTAGCAAATACGTCTTTATTTATTAAAGAATTATTGCGTATTTAAAAATCTCTACAGACAACACATTTCTAGCATACCAGGGGCGTACTATGATAAATATAGAATCGAATTTATATAAGACATTAAATATAAAACGCTACAATCCCTCCAAAATCGTTAATTACAGTTCGCCCTTTAAAGCAAAACTGGTTATATCCATATTTTGCAGCCAAAAGCGGATACATCTAAATAAACAAGTCTGTGCGTATTCTGTTGCAATTTTTAGTTCGTTACTGACATTGGTTATCATCACACATACTTTCAATCGTGCTTAATAAAAGTAGTGTGTTTAAGTTTTATGTTAAAAATTGTGTATTATGGAGGAGGACATTAGCGTAAGTGAAAAAAGTGATGGAGGCGGGAAAAGAAAAAGACGTAAGAACAAAAGGGAAGCGAGTAAAAACGCAATAGTAAGGTTAGTTATTGTTATAAAATTGCGATTTTACTAATTTTTTTGTAATTTTAGGTATTTAGATCCTGACCCTAGATTAGAAGGTTTTACACGTCCTTGTAGTCATGATGGTTAAACATATGAATGCTGCAAAGTGAGTACGCAAGATATTATAAGTCTTAGAAAACAGTTTTATAGTAACGAAGAGAAAATCCGCCAGGATCTGTTTTTATGTAAATATATGTGTGTAGTGCAAGTTAAACGACGCAAACAAAATAAAGAAATGAAAGAAAGAAACGCAACAGTTAGTTACATGTTAAAGTCTGATAAAAATATGATTAGGGTTTGCAAAACTTTTTTCTCTGCTGTTTTTGGCGTAACTTAACACAGACTTGTCACTGTTACAAAGGTTCTGGAGAAAGAAGGTGTTCCGAAAGAGAAAAGGGGAGGCGATAGAGTATGCAAGAAAACTGCATTAAAATAAGAAAAAGTACGACAATTAATTGGTTCTTTGCGTGTTAAAGAATGCCACTACAATATAAAAAAAATCGAAACGTATATATCTTTCTGCAACTCTTTCTGTGGCAACGCTGCATAAAATGTATAACAGACAATGTAATCCTGAAGATCAAGTAAACTACGATATATTCAGAAATATATTTTTTTAATGATTTTAACGTCGACTTCGCATTTTCTGCGTCAGATGTGTGTTTCAAGTGCACCAGGTTAAAAGAGCAATTAAGACACACAAGAGACCTACAGCGAAAACAAAACCGGATTATGGAGTAATGCGTCCTTAGAAAAAGGGCAAACACTTTCTATGAACTCGCTCAATTACTCAATGAACTCGTTTTATTCTCATTAAATTAGTTTTTATGCTTTTTGCTTTGTTCCTATGACGTCTCGTAATCCGATATTCTGTGTCTGGACCAAACATTTGGCTGGAAGAGGGGCCATTCAAATTGGTTCTGATTTATTTTATCATCTTCAAAGTTTGAATTATAAAGGAGAACATCTTCTCAGACTATTCTGCGATGGATGTGGAGGGCAGAATAAGAATTCGCATATCATTCACACCCTAATATATTGGCCCCAGATAATTTGACAGAAATAATAATAACATTTCCAGTCCGAGGACATAGCTTTCTACCTGCGGACCGATCATTCGGTAGAGTTGAGAAAATCTTGAAAAGACATCCAGTCATAACGTCTAAAGAAAAATACATATAAATATATTGGGCAGTAGGTTCGGTAAAAATACTTGTTTCTGACCTACAAATGTATGATGTTTATGATGCTAAAGAACTGGAAAAGGTGTATAAGAAAATAAATGGAATTAATGAATGCAAAAAAATCCACTTAAAAAAATTTGTGATTAAAAATAATGAAACTATATAACAGCCACCTGTATATTAACCTGTAATCCCTCGTACTATGTACCCACTAATCTCCCTTACTATAATCTCCGTGGCTGTGCCGACTGCTCGAGCCGACACGAAGCCCCCCGAGAGATGCAGTTGAAAGAGCAAGTCAACCACGATACACTTACAACGGTATCACAGATCACCTACCTCCCTAGATGTTCCACGACAATACTTTAGTTGGATATGAAATTCAGCGCTCCATAAGATTAGTATCGGAACTAATTCAAGCGAGAAATTACGCGGGAAATTCAAATTTTAATTTTGGTGGGAAAATTTAAATAAAGTGTAAAATTTTTAAATATAATTTGGTATATTTGAAAAAAAAATGCATGACATTTTTAATTTCAAATATACACAATACAATTTAGGAAAAATAAAACAAAATGTAATTTATTTATTTATTTAATACTTGTAAAACAGCTTTGTAATTTAATATAGAATAAAAATATGCTATTATCACTGAAAATTGTACAATTTTATGGAAAAAGCTTACAAAAAAGTCAGAAAAATAGCAATTTAAATATTACTGAAATTACATAAATCGTCAATATCACAAAATAAAAAATAATAAAATACACAATGTACTGCAAAATTTAAATAAATTGCATAATAAATCCTTACGAACTAATACATTTTAATACAAGTTTCTGCATGTGATACTCAAATATATATTTATACAAATTGTTTAGTTACTTGTACATAACACTATTCGTTAAGAAACTCTTCTACTGAATAATATGATCTTTCAGATAGATAGGATTTTGTTCTTTTACGGAACTCAAGGAAAGAAGTTGCAGATTTAAGTTCATCAATCAGTTATTTGTTCTCTAATATCAAATATTTATTGGACTCACCATACAAATGTAAGCTAGGAATTGCATTTTTATACAATTTATGACTCCATGAAGAAACAAACTTATCTTCGAAGTGTCTGTGGCAGATTCGTTTTGTTTTATAAACTGTACTAGCATTCATCATATCTAAATTAGGATTATTTATAACACTAAGCCACTTCCTAAATCGTGTAATGTCTTCATCGTGGATTTGGAAAGGTATGTCTAATTAATGACGAATTAGTACATTGTAGGATACAACATTTATTGTGAAAAACCATATTTAACTGATTATTATTAATCTGCAAAATACTATTTGAACACCGCCAGGAACATTTAAAACGTATATCACTGAGGTAGGTGATTTGTTTTGTAATTTACAAACTAACACTAACAAAATCAAAATATAGACGCTAATATGACAATTGGCGATTGACAATTATAATTCTTTTCTTAGTTGTGTTCTAAACCTAAACTGCAGAGTAAAAGTAGAGACAGAGTAAAGCGACATCTGAAGATTAGTATCGGTACTACAAATGACATTAAGTTTAATTTGACCTTGAGCTACTTACGTGAAACGTCTAGTTATTAGTGGTCTGTGAACGGTATGTGCAGGTGCATCGCACTCACAGCGTGTGACGTCACTTGCGAAGCAGAATTTGAAACTGACTGTAACGTAGATATGAATTATTTTAAATAAAAATTAATAATATGAGTTTAAACTCATGTGTAATCTGTAAAAATTGTATTTGTATTTACTTTGTAAAGTAATGCATTTGTTAAATATTTCCTGTATGTTATGAATTTTTAAGAAAAACATAAAATATAATGCATGAAGAGGATATACTGAAATAAATAATCTGAGAAAGAAATAGATAAGAGGAATAGTAACAATCGGACGAAAACTTTCATAAAGAAGTAGTATTATATTTATTAACATACCAATAAACAGTTGGTTACAATACATAAATTTAACCAATAGAAATTTTAATAAAAGTCAAAAACTAAAAAACACAAATAATATAATAGAAATTTATTGTTGACTATTAACTAAAGATTGTTTTTATGTAATTAATAATAATTTCTCAATATTTTTTTTTATCTAAAGTTATAAAATAATATGAAAACACATAGAAAATAAAAAAGTAAAAATGGAATTAATTTATTTTCTAATATTAGTCAATTTTGGTAGTTTTCTATCTGCTTTTCTTTGACTATTTTTTAAACTTATAGTACGATTTAAATCTCGTAGTCGAATATATGTTCGAGTTCTGCTAAGACATTCAATTACCTCAAATGGTATGGTATTATTTTGTAATTGAGAAAGAGTGTTTTCAGCTAATTTTGTGAAAATATTTTTTTCTTTACACAAACTGCTTCCATGCATTTTATGGAATTCTGAGTCCAGTACAACTGCTACTTTCCACAATTCATCGGTGGGCCTCAGAAGTGATCCCCTGGAGATAATGTGTAACCAATCAGGTTTGTTGTCCAATAACTGGAATTCTTCTGTAGGGATTCCTAGTTGGTATTTATTTTTGAATTTGTGTGCTACGAATCCAGCAACATATTTGAGCGATTCCAAATTAACCTATTCTTTGATTTCAAAATTTTCCATTAAATTTACACTTTCTTCATTTAACATTTGTTCTTGTAAATAACTCGGCTGAACAAAATGAGTAGCAGTAATATCCTCTTCTTCATAAACAATATTCCCCGGTATTGTAGTTTCATCTGTCAAAGGTGAAAGCATTTCTTGTGTCATGCAAACTTCATCTACTTGGACATCATCGATTGGAGGAGTGTCCAAGTTAGTTTGGTGGGTCACATTGACTAAACATTCTTCTGAACTCTCCAGAGTATTTCTATTTTCCGTGAAAATAGCTGCTGACTGTTTTCCCAAAAGATACCATCTCATGCGATATTGGAAATCCAAGGGAGATGGATGATCATTGGCTCCACCCATTCCTCGAATATAGGCAAAGAAATTTTCAAGAACATCCTGATTTAATCGAGCAGTTAAAATATAATCTATCTGGTACTTTTCATGCAGATAATCCTACATAGCTGCAAGCGATTTGTTGGTTAGTAATATTCCTTTCTGAAATGGAATGAGCTTCTGATGTTTACCTACTCTCATGGAATTTAATGAATACCGTCATTTTATTCAACAAATCCTTTTGCTTATTTATGTCAGTACCAAAAGCATTTTGTCCTGGACACTTTCCAAATTTGGATCTGGCATTTAGCATATCAAACCAATCGTTAAATAATTGGGTTATATTAGCAGATTCCTTCCAATAACTATTCTTGGGCATAAGTCCTTTTTCTCCAACATACTCCATGCACTTTGCTACAGAATTTGAGAACAACTGTATAGCTGGTTTCACCCGTTGTCTCATAGATCCTGTGAGCTGAAGATGATTATGAGTTAATTTGTGGACGAATGTTAATTCTGTCGTTGAAATATTCAGCAATGTCTCATAATAATCAATATTAATAACATAATTATCTATGATAAAACCATTATCTATTAAATGATTTCGAGATAGTTTTATTAAATGTGGGACGTCTGCATAGACAAAACCGTTTAAAGTATTATCACAAGGATGTTTGAAAAAACAATTTGTATCATGTCCAACATTTAGTTTTGACCACAGACTGACATTTGTAGTACCCATATCACTAGTAATTGCTACTACGGTGAAATTTGCATAAAACAATTCTACAATAATTGACTTGAGAATTTCTTCAGTCATAACTTGATGAAATTGATAATACACTGGTTGTTTCCAGTTAGAAGTTAAACCACGCGCGATCACTGCTTGACAAGATTTATTAGGTTCCAAAACTTGTTGATGTTTCTTATCGATATCAATTCTATTTGACAAATAAATTTCATCAAATGAAAGTATACATATTCTTTCAACTTGACTATACTCTGTTGATTTTTTTTTCATTAAATTCAATACGCTACTCAAAACCCCTGGACTTGTATCAAACTCTGATATCCAACGTTGAAGAGTAGACATGGCCGGGTAAAGGAAAACTATTTGCTTTTAGAAACCTATATGCCTTGGGACTTACACTACGTAAAGAAATTGCCGAAGCAATATCTTCTGCTGACCAATGAATATTTGTATTGTTTGGACTAAGTAGTTTTCTGGTTTGACCTGAAGTAAAAACAATTTTCATTGCAGATTCATATTTCTGACGCAATGAGTTTTTGGTTTCTAATTCTTGTAAGAGTAATGCATTCTGCTCCTCCAACATCTTAATTCTTTGTTTAAACTCAACTTCACTATTTGATCTGAAAAAAATACATTACTATTAATTTGTCCATATCAGTTTATACATGCGATAATTTTATTCAAATGCAGTTATAAATACTTACATATTTTTTGTCTGAAGTATTACATTGCTGGAATAGGGAATCTGACAGTTAGCTTCGCTATTGATAATTTGAGCATTTGTAGTACTCGTAGAAGCATTCAAGATATCCCTAATTTCATTCTGACGGTTTCTTCGTAGAGATCGCTCAGAACGTTCCTCATTTTTAGCTTTATCTAACCGTTTTATTGTACTTCCATTCAAATTTAAAGTTGGAACTGCGTCCGATTTCAAATGGCGACTATTTTTCGGTGTATACTGCAGAAGCCTTTCTTTCAATGGTATTTCGAAACAATCCGATTCAAAATGTACGGAACAGACGCAGGCTGTAATTTAAAAAATAATCGATACAGCAAACGAGTAAAACAGGTACCTAGTAGGTACAGCAAACGAGTAAAACGGTGAAACTTTCCATTTTTTAAATTTATATTATCTTGACGTCGACAAGCCACAATCCACCTTTGTGCTAAGTCTTCATTCTTGGGAAATCTAAAATATTTAATATCTGTTCCCCTAGTTTTTCGATTGAAATTCTTGCAACACGCTACTGCACATCCCGGCATTTTAAATGTTTGATTAACTGTATTATCAATGAAAAATTAAAAATATAAAATACTGTATACACTATATAAACTATACATATACACCTAAAGCTATCACTATGATATTAAATAGAAATACTTAACGAATTAACACAAATAACACAACATATCCTATGTAAACAGAACGTAAATAAAAGAGAATTGCTTCGCACGTGACGTCTGCGCAAAATTGACCAGTTTTTGATGGGCTATCGAGCATACCGGTGTAAGTGTATCGTGAAGCCAACGAAGAAACATCCCCGCGCCATGAATTTTATTTTTATTGTCAACTTTATGTTTTAATCTTAATATAATTTACAGTAACAAGTGTTTCACGTGTATTTCGTGTACCTACCCCAAAATTCCCCTTATAACTATTATTAAAGTAAAAAAGTTTCAATTTTATCGGTTCAAAGCATCTCAACTGGGTAGTCGCTTATCTAGAAAGGAAAATAAGAAAATGTACGGCTAAGTAGGTTACCATTGAGTAATTCAATATCAGATAAGAATAAAAAAAGTTTAAATTATTTGATGAAGAGCATTTTGGTGAAGATTGGAAAAACAGGGAAGACCTTTTGTGGTACAAAAATTTATTAGACAGTAACGGAGAAGAAACAGTAAATATTTCGGAAAATAATGAAACAAAAGGAGATGGAGACAAGCTATGCGATTGCCTGCACGAAGAGACTGCAATACATATTTAAATTTGTTCCTTCTATTTTTGCAAATATTACTTTAACTAACTTGTTTTTTTTTTATTTAATGAAAAATAAATAATTTTTTTTGCTCACAGTGTGTCACTTTTTGTGCAAAACCGGATATATCCAATGTTTTTTTGCTAATATCGCCGAAATGTTTACTTTTTTTATAAAAAAATATACGTCAGTCAGTTAGTAAACCCCATTACATCGAAACTGTTTTCTTAAATTAATATAATTTTATTATATAAATATGTAGGGTATTTTTTTCATCTCCTCAAAAAACTTCAAAAGTGGATATATCCGGTTTTGCACGCGAGCACCTCAACTCATGTTTACTTTAGACTAAAGTATACCTTAGTGTAACACCCAGTTTCATAATACCTTCAGCTCTTTTTATTATTAAAAGTAAACTTAGGTGTTTAAATTAGTGGGTTTTTATTCTGGTTTCTATTAATTTTTTTTTATTTGAAACCACTTCAACCACGGTTATTAGCAATGGTCGATTTTACAGATAACATAACTATAAAAAAAACAAAGAATACAATAAAATTTTGTTGATTAGTCCTGAAGAAACCAAAAAAAGTGTGGTACAATTGTAGATACTATGTTCACTTAGAATGTCTTTTATTGTTATAGGTAACTGTTCAAGTTGTCTTTCAAATGCGTACAACGGATACTTCATTAATAAGTGATGTTCTGTTATATCACTATCATATACGTAACACAAAGGTTTGGGTTGCTTCTGTAGTGGGGAATCATGTTTGATCTTGGTGTGTCGTAATCGTAGTCTAATTGAATGATTAATGAATATGAATCTAAGCTTATAATTTGAGACATCCCATATTTTCTGCTGTTTGTTCGTTATTATATTTTTAAAATATTGTATGAAATCAAGGTGGTGACAAGTCAGTAGACATTGACAATGAAATTGGTTTCTCAATTGCTTTGTTTTAAAACATTGTCGGCTCTTTTATTTCCTTTTATTCCATAATGTAAAGAGGTCCAAACAAACTGAATAGTTCGATGATTGATTTGGCATATCATGAGTTCCGACTTAATTAGTCTTAAAATAGGGCGTTTAGTAAAAAGTTTGTCTGATGAGGAGAATGAACTCAATGAACCACTAATTATTCGGCTATTGTTATTATTGGTATATAGTAATGTTATTTTCATTGACGAATGTTATTACCAGACGAACGGCAAATAGTTCAGCAGACAATATAGTAAATTACATACGGAGTTCTTCATGGTTGTTACAAATGCAGCATCCACTCCATTTTTCCATTTTGGCGCATCAGTGTAAATGTCGATGGACTTGTAATCACTATTTAAATTTTCTAATGCTTTGGTTTTAAAGAAGTATGATAAAGTATCAGATTTTTTAAATTATGTAAGACTGATATCGCACTTTAAGAGAGTCCATGGTGGAGAATTATCAGAATTTGTTAGTGTGTATATTTTCAATTCTTGAAGCTATTGCTCGAGATATTATACCCACATAGGCAGCTACTGATATGCATTTTTCCAGAAGCAAAAAATATTAGTAAGAAAAATAGCTGTTGAACTGATGTAACAGCTTCTCCCCTAAAAATATTTAAAAAATTATCCAGATAAACTAAGTATCATACTGTTTTTTTTGTTTTATAAATATTTTATATATTTAATATTTTTATATTTATATAAAAATATAAATATTGGTTGAATGTTGTACAAGAAAAGTAAGCGTTTAAAACCAAAACGTATTAAGTAGCCCTACTTTGTTGTGCCACCATATATACTGCAGTATATTGCCATGTGCAACCCTAAACCCATTATTAATTTCTGTTAACACAATCGATATTTACGGTGTTTGGCGAAGTTATTGTTGTATTCTGTTTTAATATCTAATAAAAATAATAGAGGACTTAAAAAACATATATATATATACATATATATATATATATATATATATATATATATATATATATATATATATATATATATCTATATATATATATATATTATTGTGATATTCAAAGTCTTAGTGCGCCAAGCAAATAATGAACTAATTAATTAATTAATTAATTAAAATTATTTAAATGATATGACTATGATCCTATCACACTTTTTAATTCCCTTATCTCGGGGTTATATTCGTGCTTCAATATCTATGCTATTACATGTGAAAGGTAAGGTCCAAAGAATACCGGAATAATAAACAAACATATAGGATCTAACATTATATATTGAAATAAAAATGATGAAATAAAATTCACGCTCAAATGTTTTCAATAAACAATATCTCATATAATGATTCTCAAAATTCTGTTCTACGTACGTGAACCTTCAAAATTAATGGTACAAACAATATTAGTTAAAATCTCAAAATCCCAATTATTATTCTAAATCTCCTAATCAAAATATTTATATCTTTTCCAAAGTAATTGCAAAAATTGTGTTATCAATGATAGAAAAAACTGCAGAAAAACAACACTATGTCTCTATAATGATGAGTGGTGTAAACCCTTGTTCCTTGTAGCCTACACTATCTATTCTTAGCAGCTCCCTAGGTAATCAGCAATCTTACAGCAAATTATTGCAAGTTTATCGTCCTTAATGATCTCCTTCAAATGCACGAATCGTTCAAATTATGCTAGCTTCTTCTCCTCTCAATAAACTGAATCTCTCGTTGGCCTGAGTGAAAAATGACTCTTGGACTACCTTCTCTTTACGATAAACTGAATCTCTCGTTGGCCTGAACAGTGACTCTTGGAATATAAGAAGAAAATATAACTTACAATCTTTTACTGGATCAGCTTCTGTCAGATACACTAACTACACGAAATCTCACAAACTTTCACTGCTACTGCTTCCTACCTCTGAAAAACTACCCGAGAACAACGGCCGTTTGCCTTGCACCTTTAAAACCAACTGACTATCATTTTTTTCTTCCAAAACTAACTAACGTCTCATTCTCAAACCAACTATCCCACCTTTTTTAATCTCATCCAATCAAAACGCGTCATACATCTTCCATTTCTTCATTTCGATAACACAAACAAATTTTTACCTACAATTATAAAATTTCCTAAAACTTATTTACAACTAATCTTTTTCTAGAAATTTTTATGAGATAACAAAAACATATCTTTCTAAAATCTATTCTATTGTCCTAATTACTGCACAAATTTATTTGGAAAACCCGCATCCATTGTCTAGGATTACACTTAAGCTTATCCACGTCATTCAAATATATTTTAACAAAGAAAATAATTTATGCATATCTCACGTTTTGTTCAATATGGTAATCCAAAGATAAGAAGACTTTCATTCTTCGAAATGTTTGTTGATTATTATTCTACTTATCTGAATTATTTTAATTTTTTGAATTTTGAAATATTTTAAGCAAACCAATATTTTTCTTGATTTTACATATCATAACAATATATATCGTTTAAATTAAGCAAGAAGTGGACTATCTATTTACTTTTATAATATTTTCTTTAAAAAAATTAAGATAGGGTCATGTGTTCAACAATGAACCTCACGTACACAATGAACCAACCAATCTTTCGTTAATAATACGCATTTTAGAAAAAGGCTGGCACCACTGTACGAATTTACTAGATAACCTAGAACTAAATACCAGTAGTTGTTTTTTTTGCCACCACTAAACGTGCACATGTTTTAACGGATTATAAGAATTTAGACGCATCAAGTAAAATTTTTTATATTAATAACAAGATAAACAATGAATTTTACTGCAGAGTATGTGTAAACAATTTTTTCTGCATTCAACACATTTTATACATATATGAAAATAAAAATATATATTTTCAATAAAATATTGATACAATCCTTCATTTACTATACTCCTATTACAGGTCATTACATTTTAAAAAGTTAAGCTTTTTTTGTTTTTTTTTTTCGTACATTCGTGAATTATTTTAACCCATATGAACCCAGCTGTCAAGGTATTGTTTAACACAATAGAATTAGAATAAAACAGGCAACCAATATTACATTTACAGCATG
>OU898284.1:82733266-82825638 GCA_918026665.1 Diabrotica balteata
ACATAATTTAAAAAATCTGATACTTTATCTTACCTCTTTAAAACCAAAGCCTTAGAAAATTTAAATAATGATTACAAGTCCATCAACATTTACACTGATGCATCAAAATGGAAAAATGGAGTGGATGCTGCATTTGTAACAACCATGAAGAACTCCCTATGTAATTTACTATATTGTCTGCTGAACTATTTGCCATTCGTCTGGTAATAACATTCGTCAATGAAAATAACATTGTTAATAGCCGAATAATATAGTGGTTCATTGAGTTCATTCTCCTCATCAGACAAACTTTTTACTAAATGCCCTATTTTAAGATTAATTAAGTCGGAACTCATGATATGCCAAATCAATCATCGAACTATTCAGTTTGTTTGGACCTCTTCACATTATGGAATAAAAGGAAATAAAAGAGCCGACAATGTTGTAAAACAAAGCAATTGAGAAACCAATTTCATTGTCAATGTCTACTGACTTGTCACCACATTGATGTCATACAATATTTTAAAAATATAATAACGAACAAGCAGCAGGAAATATGGGATGTCTCAAATTCTAAACTTAGATTTATATTATTAATTCATCATTCATTCAGACTACGATTGGGACACACCAAGATCAAACATGATTCCCCACTACAGAAGCAACCCAAACCTTTGTGTTACGTATATGATAGTGATATAACAGTACATCACTTATTAGTGAAGTATCCGTTGTACGAATTTGAAAGACAACTTGAACAGTTACCTATAACAATAAAAGACATTCTAAGTAAACATAGTATCTACAATATGTACCATACTTTTTTTGGTTTCTTCAGGACTAATCAACAAAATTTCATTCATTTTTTTTTTATATTTATATGTTATCTGTAAAATCGACCATTGCTAATAACCGTGATTAAAGTGGTTTCAAATAAAAAAAAACAAAATTAATAGAATCCCGAATAAAAACCCACTAATTTAAACACCTAAGTTTACTCTTGCTCGCGTGCAAAACCGGATATATCCACTTTTAAAGTTTTTTCAGGAGATGAAAAAAATACACTACATATTTATTTAAAAAAATTATATTAATTTGAGAAAACAGTTTCAATTTAATGGGGTTTACTAACTGAATGACGTATATTTTTTTATAAAAAAAGTAAACAACTCGGCGTTATTAGCAAAAAACATTGGATATATCCGGTTTTGCACACAAAATGACACACTGTGAGCGAAAAAAAATATTTATTTTTCATTAAATAAACAAAACAAGTTAGTTAAAGTAATATTTGCAAAAATAGAACGAACAAATTTAAATATGTATTGCAGTCTCTTCGTGCAGGCAATCGCATAGCTTGTCTCCATCTTCTTGGGTTTCATTATTTTCCGAAATATCTACGGTTTCTTCTCCGTTACTGTCTAATAAATTTTTGTACCACAAAAGGTCTTCCCTGTTTCGCCAATCTTCACCAAAATGCTCTTTCATCAAATGATTCAAACTTTTTTTCTTCTTATCTGGTATTGAATTACTCAATGGTAACCTACTTAGCCGTATATTTTCTGATTTTCCCTTCTTGACAAGCGACTCCCAAGTTGTGTCACCTGATGCTGTGAACCGATAAAATTGAAACTTTTTTACTTTAATAGTAGTTATAAGGGGAATTTTTGGGGTAGGTACACGAAATACACGTTAAACACTTGTTACTGTAAATTATATATATCCGGTTTTTTAGGCGTTACGCCCGTCCGGTAGGGATCTATGGAGGAGAATCACCGAGCCGCAAGCCCTTATCTCTTGCCGTACTGCTCCACCATAGGCCGATCAGATCCCAGCATATTCTAGTCTAAGCCGCAGATTCATCTAGAATTTTAAACTGCTGCATTAGACTTTTTGTTTTCTGTACACCGAGCTGGGGCTCGATCCCACATCCACTGAACCATTCGACAGTGAAGCGAATGAGAGGCAGCCGCACAGCCCGCTGAGCTATCTGACCGACTACTGTAAATTATATTAAGATTAAAACATTAAAGTTGACAATAAAAATAAAATTCATAGCGCGGGGATGTTTCTTCGTTGGCTTGCTCTTTCAACTGCATCTCTCGGGGGGGCTTCGTGTCGGCTCGAGCAATCGGCACAGCCACGGAGATTATAGTAAGGGAGATTAGTGGGTACATAGTATGAGGGATTACAGGTTAATATACAGGTGGCTGTTATATAGTTTCATTATTTTTATTCACAAATTTTTTTAAGTGGATTTTTTTTGCATTCAGAAATTCCATTTATTTTCTTATACACTTTTTCCAGTTCTTTAACATCATACATTTGCCAGTCAGAACCAAGTGTTTTTACCGAACCTACTTCCGAATACATTTCTATGTATTTTTCTTTAGACGTTATGACTGGATGTCTTTTCAAGATTTTCTCAACTCTACCGAATGATCGGTCCGCAGGTAGAAAGCTATGTCCTCGGACTGGAAATGTTATTATTATTTCTGTCAAATTATCTGGGGACTGGTTTTTAAGCCAATATATTAGGGTGTGAATGATATGTGAATTCTTATTCTGCCCTCCACATCCATCGCAGAATAGTCTGAGAAGATGTACTCCTTCATAATTCAAACTTTGAAGATGATGAAATAAAGCAGAACCAATTTGAATGGCCCCTCTTCCAGCCAAATCTTCGGTCCAGACATAGAATATCGGATTACGAGACGTCATAGGAACGCAGCAAAAAGCATACCAACTAATTTGATGAGAATAAAACGCATCCCCGATTGGTGTTCGGGGTAGCGGTTGAACTTGCTGAAGGTCGAAACAAAAGGTCATGCTATTATCAGGTTTTTCTTGGGCGAGTTCATAGAAAGTGTTTGCCCTTTTTCTATGGACGCGGTACTCCATAATGAGGTTTTGTCTTCGCTGTAGGTCTCTTGTGTGTCTTAATTGCTCTTTTAACCTGGTGCACTTGGAACACACATCTGACGCAGGGATGAGAAGCCGACATTAAAATCATTTAAAAATATATTTCTGAACATATCGTAGGTTACTTGATCTTCAGGATTACATTGCCTGTTATACATTTTATGCAGCTTTGCCACAGAAAGAGTTGCAGAAAGATATATACGTTTCGATTTTTTTTCTATTGTAGTGGCTTTCTTTACCACGCAAAGAACCAATAAATTGTCGTACTTTTTCTTTTTTTGATGCAGTTTTCTTGGATACTCTATCACCTCCCCTTTTCTCCTTCGGAACACCTCCTTCCTCCAAAACCTTTGTAACAGTGACAAGTCTGTGTTTAGTTACGCCAAAAACAGCAGAGAAAAAAGTTTTGCAAACCCTAACCATATTTTTATCAGACTTTAACATGTAACAAACTGTTGCGTTCCTTTCTTTCATTTCTTTATTTTGTCTGCGTCGTTTAACTGCACAACAGACATATATTTACATAAAAACATATCCTGGCGGATTTTCTCTTCGTTACTATAAAACTGTTTTCTAAGACTTATAATATCTTGCGTACTCACTTTGCAGCATTCATATGTTTAACCATCATGACTACAAGGACGTGTAAAACCTTCTAATCTAGGGTCGGGATCTAAATACCTAAAATTACAAAAAAATTAGTAAAATCGCAATTTTAAAACAATACCTAACCTTACTTTTGCTTTTTACTCGCTTCCCTTTTGTTCTCGCGTCTTTTTCTTTTCCTGCTTCCATCACTTCCTTCACTTACACTAATATCCTCCTCCATAATATACAATTTTTAACGTAAAACTTAAACACACTACTTTTATTAAGCACGATTGAAAGCATGTGTGACCATAACCAATGTCAGTAACGAACTAAAAATTGCAACAGAATATGCACAGACTTGTTTATTTGGATATATCCGCTTTTGCCTGCAAAATATGGATATAACCAGTTTTGCTCCAAAGGTCGAACTGTAATTAACGATTTTGGAGGGATCCGTATGGTTTTGGTTGCAAATCAATATGTAGACCTATGGATATCATGGCTTAGATCCAGAAACCACCAAAACATGATTTTGTTTAAAAAGGTCAATCCGGTTTTGCACTCGAGCTCCTCAGTTTAGGTTGTCATTGTGAAATCGGGCTTTCGTTTTTATTCTATAACACTTTTCATTTTAATTATTTTCATATAAATATAATGTCGAATTTTTACAATTAAAAGTTTTGAGGGTATACAAGGCAACTATCGAACACGGTGATTAATTTAATCTTGCCCAAGTACTTTCGATCAATAGATCATCTTCAGGGGCATCTGAAATAAGCCAAGAAACGTTTTTTATAAAAAAGGAAAATTAATTCACTTGGATAAAAAACTCCAAGTTTATGGTTGAAAAAATTTTATATGTGATAAACGTTTATAGACTTACTTCGTCAGTTGTGGCCTATCCGACATAGTAGAATGTCATAAATGTAAAATTTGGACATAACAATACAAAATACAATACACTAAGACAAACAAACACTTTAAAATTTATAAGGAGAAGCTACATGTTGTATAGAAGCCGGAGACAGAATGGGCTCCCGGTCTGACGGAAATATAGAGATGACATGTGACAAATGACAGCTTGTGAAGGGCAGTTATGTGATCTGCACCTTTCAAAATTCTATGACACTAAGTATTGACCAAAGGTCCAACTGACACCACTATAGGAAATCAACTGATGAAATATAAAATTATATAGTATATTTTTTATGTAGATTGAATAATCCCAATCTCACACTCAAACCTGTCTATAATAATTAGGATGTTAGTTTGAGAGCAATTGAAGTTGACATAAAGTATGAATGTGAGAAAAGACTAACAATATATTAGACAGTGGATGGTTGACTACAATAAAATGGTCCACCAAGCGCTATCAGTACTGTAAAAAAGAAAAATCTGAATATGCAGTTAAATTACTAAAAGTTAAAATCAAAATTGAAGACAAAATATATAAATGGGTTATAGTCCACGTAGTTTAGTTGAATCCACAGTCAATGGAAGAACTTTAAAATTAATATCTCAATCTTCAGTATGGTCCAAATCTTCGAGATTACAAGGGAAACAAATGAAAACTCTACACTGTCTTAACACTCAAATTAATTTAAATTGTACTAAATTTAATCCCATATTTAAAAACTTTATTACAGCTTCACCTCGTAGAGGACCCAGCTCGACTGTTTAGACTTCATGCACTGAGCATTTCAATATTAATTTTAAAGTTCTTCCATTGACTGTGGATTCAACTGAACTACGTGGACTATAACCCATTTATATATTTTGTCTTCAATTTTGATTTTAACTTTTAGTAATTTAACTGCATATTCAGATTTTTCTTTTTTACAGTACTGATAGCGCTTGGTGGACCATTTTATTGTAGTCAACCATCCACTGTCTAATATATTGTTAGTCTTTTCTCACATTCATACTTTATGTCAACTTCAATTGCTCTCAAACTAACATCCTAATTATTATAGACAGGTTTGAGTGTGAGATTGGGATTATTCAATCTACATAAAAAATATACTATATAATTTTATATTTCATCAGTTGATTTCCTATAGTGGTGTCAGTTGGACCTTTGGTCAATACTTAGTGTCATAGAATTTTGAAAGGTGCAGATCACATAACTGCCCTTCACAAGCTGTCATTTGTCACATGTCATCTCTATATTTCCGTCAGACCGGGAGCCCATTCTGTCTCCGGCTTCTATACAACATGTAGCTTCTCCTTATAAATTTTAGCCTTGTATACCCTCAAAGTTTAATTATTCGAACATTCAACCTTATATTGAATTAAAAGTTTACAAATTGTACTAAAGTTTGACAAACAGAATTAGTAATACAATATTTGAAGTTGGCACTTTCATATTTAGTCATACTGAGTATGACTTTTTAAAAAATAGCAGTCGCAGTAAACAATTAGAGGAGTCCATTGACCCTTTATTCACCAGACCATCATCACCAGACATCAGCGACGCAGTGCCACCGTTCCCAGGGTTTTTAAAGTCCCAGCAGTACCATCGACTTGTATATACAGTTGCTCAATAAATGCAAAGAAAAACTCTGAAAATGCTCTTTAATGTTCAAACAAATATAAAACGAAAGTATTTTTAATAACTAACTATAAATTAAATATGAAATGAATACAAAAGTAGTCATTAAGATTGTTCGTAGGTATGGTAAATCCCAAAGCAAGGATGTGCGCAGAGACCCACGTCACATTCCCGACACATCGTTGCGTCAAAGCAACAGTACGATATGTAAACAATGACTTTTGAGATATTCGTGTCAAATGATTCGAAATAAACCCTTCTGTTGAGTGTAACACTAGGATAAATAAAAAGTGATTTACTTTTTTCATAATATTACATATCCTTGTATAGCAAAGTTTCGTAAAATTTTCAAATGCATTTTTCTCGAAACTACATTATTTTTCATATCCTACTGTTGCTTTCAAGCAACAACATGTACCTTGATTTGAGCCGTTTCTTTGCTTGAGTTTTTGTTGTTGAGCAAACAGTGCATCTAAGAGCTTTGTTGTTGTGAACAATATTAGAAAAATGTCTACCCACAAGACGAAAAACGTTTCGCACAGGCACTACAGTTATGCGATTTGGTAAATGATACCTAAAAATAACATATCATTGTAACAATATAATTTCAAGATTAGATCCACTTACCTGTCTAAAATCTGACGAATAAGATTCAAGTGAAACTGGGCCAATGGTGTTTTGTCTGGTTATTGTGTAAGTTATATTGCATGTACATTTAGAATAGATATGACCAATATGTGAAATAAGAGATTTTTAAACCATTTGACAATCTTCATGACGCTTTCTGTGAAACTTAGTAACATGTCAGTCCTGTCCACGTCCACTGCTTTCATATTCATATTGTAATCTATTTCACAAGCTGTTTTTTTAATGAATCCGTTTGTCTTTCTGTCTGTTTTAGCCAATTCTACCATTTTGTCTTGGTGCATGGTAGTAAGCATAGTGACTGAGCGAAGATGCAGGTGTGTTCGTCCTTACACCTTGTCCCGATGGCTTTGTTTCACGCACCAGTCATAGGTCGCTGGTTTTTTCCCTTGGGAAACAAGGTTTTTTCTCAGGGAAATAGGTTCACTTTATATACTTCTTTGAAGGACCACCCAGAAAACTGGGACAAATAAAAGATTCGAAAAAAAACGTTTTAACAAGTCTATTTAAACAATTACAACGTATTTTGGACGCCGATAACTTGCATACGATAGTTGATTTATGAAACTAAACTTTATGAAACTACAAAACTCTATAACTTGTCAGTGATGCAATATTGACATAAACTTATTATGCGGCTAGCGCGAGTAGAGCCTAGAGCCCTCATCCAATGCTGGAATTCTAACTGATACTGATCTGATGATTAGAACTTCCTTCAATCTCTCGCTTGTAATTTTGTTAACATTCAGAAATCTCCCCCCTCAACAACTCGACGTATTTAAAGGATATGTTTACATTTCAAAAATGCATTGTTAGATTCTTTGAAGGTTTTAGAAGCTTAAGTCTAGAAAGTTATTTGAATGCAAGCTTTCGGCGTCTTACAGATTATTAGTTGGTACAATGAAATCTGTAAATCTAAACTAATATACAGTATGATATAATAATGTGATACAAAAATAAAATAAAAGTATTAGATATTATTGTTACGCAAGAGTGACCTCTCTTCAATCCTTTTATTTTAGTGCCAACATATTGCAACTCGACATTGAGAAAGTTGCACCTTTTTGTAGTTTTTATGCTAAATTAGGCATGTGTTTCCTGTTGACCCTGACTGTGTCCACAAGAGTTAGTGTTATGGTCAAATAGGTACCTTGACAAACTAGGAGACGTGTATCAGTTATCAGTAAAGAGCGAGTGACCTTTATCCAAGTAGGGTTTCATAAGAGTAGCAACCACAGATCCTAAGAGGCTGATATCATTATAATGATTTATTTCGGTGTTTTTACCTACATAAACGATAAACTCTAACACGTAACCCATTTCTCAGTCACACATAAGAAACAATTTTATTCCAAATCGATGGCGTTTGGTTCTTATAAACTGTTTAAACTGCAGCCGTCCTTTGAATAGAAACAAACTTTCGTCGATTACCAGATTTTGGAATAGCGTAAAATTATTAGCAAATGAGTTTTTTACCTGCAAAAAAAACGCCTCGCACTATGTAATAAGAATCCGCTTGAGGTTGATCAGCATTTTCAGCAAAGTGTAACATTCTCAGTATATACTGTAAGCGATTCCGGGATATTACACTAGAAAATATGTGTGTATATAACAAATCGTTTGTTGACCAATTTTCTGTAAGTTTGGCTTTTCTATGGCAAGCTGCGAGCAATAGCACCGCGATAAATGTAAAAAATTCATTTTCTGTAAGTGGCGACCAAGCAATCTTTTTATTTTTGCAAACTTCCGCTGCAGCAAAATTATTTGTTTTATGTATAATTAAATTAACGGTACCTGGATTTAGAAAGGAAAGAAAACAATCTATTTCCCTGGCAGGATTCTCAATATTGTCTAAATGGCACCTGAATTTGTGTCATCAAACTTGTACACGACAGGAACAAATTGCTGTTTATCCCACTGTATACTAAAATCATCCGCTAAAGCTCTTTTGCTTTCATTTCTCAATGTATTTGCAACCACAACTTCGGCTTCGTCCTTATCAGCACCTTTATTTTCAGAAATAGCTTCAATATACCCATAAATAATATTAACAATCTCTTCCTTTTCTGAATTATGGCTTTCACCGCATCGTTTCCACTTTCTACAAAAGGCTCTTCATTGGAATCCAAGCATGCCAGTATATGATCATATTCTTTTTGCGTTAGTCCATAGAAACCACCTGTATCTTATGAGCGCCTTCTTTTTCTCGAATCAGAAATTTTCTTGAAATTTCACAATACAGGTGCACTGTAACGGTAACAGCAGAATACTGCGTAGATCGTGCTAGCGCGATATTTGCGGTATAAGACGCATGCTAAAAATAGGGAAATTGAATCAATCCCTACCTTCCGCAGATCCAGGTGTTTCCTGGGCCGGGAAACTAGTACCTGCTAATGGTCCCTTGCCTAGGGTCATGGATGAGGACCACAACGGCATCCAGGGCGAAGAATAAGGTCTTCACAACGGTCTGGAGGGCGAAGGTGACAGCCCCATGATTTTCGGGCTTGTATAAAATCGAACCTGGAAATCGACAGCTGGTTTTTTAGTATTTGTATTAAGCGGAAATCATGTAGGTCAGAAATTAGAACGGTCAATACATAACAGTACCCGGTGCAGTGGTAACCACTTACACAGCGTGTACACAGCGGTGTAGAAAGCCAAGGGAATGACTACTACACTATTTTTCCCAGGCTTATCAATATGGCTTAGGAATTAAACGATGGCCCCTGGTACGGGCGCCTTATAAATGAGGCAGGGGTGCGAAGAATCTCCCGCTTGGCCAAATTTAATAACTAAAAAAGCTGTGGAATAGGCACATGGAATGTGCGGAGTTTATAAATGAACCCGGAAAAACTTTGCCATAAATTAAATGAGAAGACTGCAAATATCACTTCTTTTCTGAGAAGGCAGTAATTCATAGGCCTGCAAAAAAATATTTATTGAAAGTTGTTTGAAATTTGATAACTGACTTTTATGTACTTTTTTGCGTTGATTTCAAAAATGCAAACCATTTTTGTTGATCACGTCAGGTTTTTTCACAAACTAGGGAGTCTGTTTGGGTATAATAACAAAATTAAGCAATTTTTCACCTTTTTCCAACGTTATCAAATTAAGTTTATTTATTAATAATGTCTACTAAACTAATTTCCATTACAATTATATTTCTCTTTAAGTTCCTAAGTCCTTATAATAACGCTTTCGCTTTCTGTCAAAGATTCTTTTATTGCTTTTCTGGCTGTGGACTCTTTTCATAATCCAGCAGTATTTGCTTACGTTCTATTTCCTTGGTATGTTTTTTTTTCACTTCTTTGATGCCTTGGTGAAATCTTTCTCTTTACAGACTTCGCCAAGGTTTGCCGAGAAGTATCAAGATGTGAGTGGGGAAAGTGAAGTTTAATGCTCATGTTACAGAGCAGCTTCTTAAAGTTGTCAATCATGTCTGCGACGATTGTTTTCTAGTTTGGATCAAGTCTAGTTTAGCCAATGCCAACTAACTTAAAAGATGTACTTGCTGCCTGTTCATTTGTTTCCATTTTGTCTACAAAGTTGGGATCTGTCATTAGTTTTTTAATGACAGATTTCTTTCTTTAGCTTTGGCGCGAATAAACCAGGAAACTGTTCACAAAGATATCTAAAACACTCCCCTTCTTTGGTCAATGCCTTGACAAATTGTTTTATCAGCCTCAACTTATGTGAAGGGGTGGAAGTGATCTGTCATTAGTTTTTTAATGATAGATCACTCCCTTCTTTAGTCAATGCCTTGACAAATTGTTTTGTCAGCTTCAACTTAATCTGAAGTGGTGGAAATAACACCTTTTTGGGATCCACAACGCTCCTCTCCTCAACATTATAACGACTACTTGTAAGATTTCTCAAGGGCCAAACTTTTTTATGTGGTGTTGCTTTTTGTCTTGACTGTCCCATTCACAGAGAAACCAAGGGAACTTTGTATAGGAACTCTATTGACCAAGCAGCATTGAAATCACTTTTAAATCAGCACATAGTCTCCATTTGTGGTGTAAATAGCACAGTTACTTAAAACCAGTTTAAGGTTTCGTATTATTCTTTCCAGTAAACCGAGTCTCTAACTGAATAGAAGCATACTTATTGGAAAGTACAGTATTTTTAAGATCGATCCAAAAGTCTTCTCGAGCATATTCATTTAAATTTCATCTCGATCCGACAATACTTCTAGCCGATTGTTGATCCAATGGCTGGTGATCATCATGTATATCATCCAAAGAATCTGGAGGAGGAGGTATGGCACTTTAGGCCCATGAGGAGCAGGGCGAATGGCTGATTAAATGTTAGGGTAAGAAATATCCTTTTTGTTCTTCAAATTAAAACCTCGTACGTTGCAGGAACAAAAATAGCAGTCATCACTATGATTTTGGGCAGGGTAAGAACTGCTTACCTTGAAACCATTACCTAAGTTCTTCAACACATACTAAACAAACTTTATGTGGGGATCCAAGGCTTGTCTTGATCGCCTAACTTTATACCAAAATAAGCAAAATATACTTTTTGAACGAAATCGGAAAAGTTTCTTTGTTGATGTTTAACGGTATAGTTACCGCAAATGTAACAGAAGCATTCTGGTGAGTTTAAACATCCTCTGGTAGCCATTGTGCCTGTGTATAGATAGCATCAATAACTTCACAATACAAAAAAACAGTCACTACTTCAAAGCACTAATAAAAACAACACCAAGCGAAGAGCTGCTGTGAACTGTAAGACATTTCCAAAGGCTCACTGCTTGTTAATGGTGGAGAAAGGGACAGCGCGACAGATAGTCACTGACACGAAATAGGGCGCAGTGAGTCAGCAAGTGGATGGGTAGGGGGTACAGTAAGAACAAATGCTGACTTGAAAATATTGCTGGTTTCTCCTAATTATTCTTTATTATGATCAATTTGTGAATAACTGTACAGTGATGAAAGTTTTTTCACTATTTTTCTCGAAATCAGCGTTAAAAACAGTATGAAAATCACTTATTGAATTTCAAACACAGTCTTAAAGGAGGTTAGCAATGTATCAGGCCGATATGCCAGGTATCTGTACGGGTAATAATTTTATTCAGTTGAACGCAATACACAGAAATATAAATTTAATACAAGTGTATGCACCGACAGCGGAAAGTGAACTAGAAGAACTTGAAAAGTTCTACGCCGATGTAAAGACTGTTACTGACCAACTCAAGACTAGAGATCTTACCATTCTGATGGGTGACCTTAATGCTAAGATAGGAAAAGGCAGACAAAGTAACATTATTGGATGTTATGGACTGGGCGATAGAAATGAAAGAGGAGATTATTTCGCAGATTTTTGCAAAGAACATAACCTATGTATAATGAACACCTTTTTCAAACTACCTAAACGGAGATTATATACATGGAAATCTCCAGCAGACACTCCCCGTAATATCGTCAGAAACCAAATTGACTACATAACTATCAGTGAGCGTTACAGAAATGCAGTAAAGTCTGTAAAAACTTTTCCTGGTGCCGATGTTCCATCTGATCACAATCTGTTGTTAGCCGAAATAAAATTAAAACTTAAACGGATAAAACAACAACGATCCTATAACAAACTGGATATGGATTTTATTAGAAACAATAGTCAGATGATTGCAAACAATTTAGAGAGCAATTTTGAGAATTATGAACAACAAGAATCCATCGAGGGTCATTGGAAACAAATCAAAACGATTATAAGCAACTCAACTCCAAACTTAAAAGAGAGCAGTCAAAAAAAGCAACAGTGGATGAACGATGAGATTTTGAATTTGATGGAAAAAAGACGCAATTTTAAGAACCAAAACGTCGAAATGTATAAAGTAATTAATAAAGAGATAAGGACTAAAATAAGAGCTGCAAAACAAACATACTTCGAAAACAAATGTTTAGAAATTGAAGAGTTACAGGGAAAACATGATTCATTTAATATGTATAAAAAAATAAAAGAACTGACAGGTCAGAACAAAAAACAGGCAAATAACATCGTTGATAGAGACGGAAAACTGATTATCACTAATTTGCATAAAATAGACAGATGGAAAGAGTATATTGAGGAACTGTTTAGTGATGAAAGGCCCGAGCTTGAAATTAACGAAGTAGTTACAGGACCTGACATAACTATGGACGAAATTGAACAAGCAATACGATTAGCAAAGACCCGAAAAGCGACGGGACCAGATGAAATACCGAGTGAAATAATAAAGCTCTTCGAAAGTTCAGGTAAAATATCTCTCCTTCATCTGTTTAATAAAATTTATGAAACTGGCTATATACCAACGGATTGGCGGCTGTCGACTTTTGTGACGATACCTAAAAAAGCAAATGCAAAAAGATGTAGTGACTACCGAACCATCAGCTTGATGAGTCATGTTTTAAAGATATTTCTACGAATTTTGCACTCTAGGATGTACCAAAAAATAGAACAACAACTTGGTGACACACAGTTTGGATTCCGCAATAACCTTGGAACAAGAGAAGCACTATTTAGTATTCAGGTTATGGTACAGAGATGCAGAGATGTCGGACATCCAGTTTATATGTGTTTTATTGACTTTGAGAAGGCCTTTGATCGAGTAAAACATACTGAAATGATAGCCATTCTTCAGCAGGTAGGTATTGATGATAAAGACCTACGCATTATTAAAAATCTTTACTGGCATCAACGTGCAAACATCAGGATTGGCCGGGACACTTCTGAAGAGCTTCAAATACGAAGAGGAGTAAGGCAGGGCTGCATTTTGTCCCCGCTACTATTTAACATCTATTCTGAGTTCGTTTTCAATAAAGCAGTGGATAATGTTCAATGTGGTATAAAAATGAATGGCGTCAATATTAATAATTTGAGATATGCGGATGACACAGTGTTAATTGCAAGCAATTACGAAGAACTTCAACATCTTAATTAATAGGATTACCACAACGTGTGATGAATATGGCCTTAAGCTAAACACCGCAAAGACAAAGGTGATGGTCGTCAGTAAAACGCCAATACAACCGGAAGTGGTAACAGCTTATGGTGAACAACTGGAGAGAACTAACAATATCAAATTCCACTAGGAAACTAAGTTTCTGTAGCTGGCTGTATACCATATATCACAAAAAATTGTTTAAAAATCCTTTATAAAAGGTATATAAAAAATGCCCCAAACGGGCTATCACAAACACATTGCAAAACGTTTTCGGATTGATAAATCCATCATCAGTGCAAACCTGAAAGTATATAACCACTTTAATTAAAAAGAACGTTAAATTAAAATGTTGACAAAGGTTAGAGCAAAATGTGGTTAATACTTACGGTTGTACATGCTAGTAGCCACCAAAATATATGGGTCAAAACCCTTTAAATGTTTTAAATTTGTAGTTGTTTTACATTATTAATAGTTATAATTTGTGATGTTTAAGTTACCGTTGGATAGGTAACATGGCGGCGTATGACTCTACATAAGTAAAATGGTCCTGAGACGAAGTGTCTACGAGGACCTGTTGATAACAACTGATCAAAATGACATTGTTGACATGTTAGGACGGATGTTGTGTCAGAGCAGTCAGTGTAACTTACGGTAGTTGTCTAAAAATGACAGATGTCAGCCTTATTTAAAATTGAAAAAAGTTAAAATTATAATAATGTAACAGTATCAACCATCAATATTGTAATCTGTATTGTAAATTAATCAAATAGCTATATTTGAAACATTGAAAATTGGTTTTTTAAAAATTAATGTGGGTCAACTGGAATTTATGAAATTTTGTAGGATTGATAGGCAACCAACTATACATGTGTAAGGATCTATTTATTTTAAGCTAAAGATTTTGTCAAAAGGCCCTGTATGTTGTGAGACATTTGGTACCTAGAAAATGGTAAAAAGGCACATGTGGGAAGATGGGTCCTAAAAGATTTATTATTGAGTATTGATGTAGTAGGTGGAGGTGTGTTTAGATATGTTGTTGAGCTGAAATGTAAATATGATAAGAATGTGATTGTAATGTGGTGTTCGTGTAGTACTCAACTTAAAACTTAAGTATGGAAGGCCCTCTATGTCAAAAAACCACATTTGGTACCTAGTAAAGATAAATAAAAAATTTTTAAGTTATAAGTACATGAACATGAATTACTGGTTATGTGTGTAAAGTAAAGATGGTAGGTTGTTTATGTGTGTGGGCAAGTATGCCAGACTAACAGAAAATTGATGGCTGAAAGATGGTTAGGTGTGATATTGTTCCTACATTGCTCAAGTTATAACTCAAGAAAACAAAAGGCCCTATATGTTAAAAGGAACATTTGGTGCCTAAGAAATATAAAAGTAAAAAGGGATGAGTTATAAGTTAGAGTGTAGGTAGGTGTAAAGTTAATAGGCTTATGGAGTGTATTGTGACAATATGTGAAACTGTAAGAGTAGTTGTGTTTAAGGTGGATCTATCAAGTTTACTAAAGATGTGTGATGTTTAAATGTTATTGTGAAGATGAAGGGGAAAACTACAAAAGACTGAAGACCCCAGAGACCCGAAAACCAAACCCTGAGGGAAATTGGATGAGTAAAAAGAAGTTGTAAATGAAAATGAAAAACGCAGTATGAAAAGGTGAAGATATGTGGTTGAGTGGGTGATGGTGTATATTAATGAAAAATTGTTTTTGGAGAGGAAGTGGAATGATCTGCTCTGAATTTATTTTGTTGAGAAGGAGCATGGAGAATATTGGGTATTAGGTCAGATTTGACGTTTGGATGCCTAGACAGAAGTGAGGAAAGAAGGGGAGTTGGATATATTGAACAAAGTTTGAGAGGGCTAAGGATGATTAGTAGGTGATAAGAGAAGGATGAGAATTTAAATACTAATGAAGAAGTAAAGTTTGAAAATGAGTTATGAGAATAATAAATATCACTTACCTTGTTTATAATCTAAATGAGAACTGGGACATGGGCAAAGAAATTAGAATACGGATAGAGAAGGCCAGAGCTGCATTCTTTAAGATGAAGAAACTTTTATGTGAAAACAATATTACTTTAAATCTGAAAATTAGATTAGTGAAATGTTATGTGTTCTCTACTCTTTTGTATGGTGTCAAAGGTTGAACTTTGACGGATACACTTTTCAAAAAACTAGAAGTCTTTGAAATCTAGGTATATCGGAGAATTCTACGAATAAGTTGGGTGGATAGAGTTCGTAACGAAGTTGTTTTGCATCGGATGGAAAAAGTTACGGAAGTCGTCAAAACAGTTAAAAATCACAAACTTAAATATTTTGGCCATGTTATGAGCCACCCAGAGAGATATAATATACTACATTTAATAATACAAGGCAAGGTAGACGGAAGAAGGGCACCAGGTCGAAGAGAAAAACGTCATGGCTTAGAAACCTGAGAGATTGGTTTAACAGATTTTCTGCCTCTCTTTTCCGAGCTGCCGTCAACAAAATATCTATAGCCAATTTGATAGCCAATTAAACTTGAGAGGTCGCTGGTTAAAATTATATCAGATAAATAATTATAACGAAAATGCCAAATTTGTTTATACCCAAAAATTAGCGAAAATAGCAACTATAAATTGTAAATAAGTTATGAAATCAACTGGTTTACTCATTATTGTTGTTTTGTACAAAGAACAGACTTACCCTTTGAAGATATTGATGCCGTCTTAACAGGAATGAGGAGTTGGTCGTGATACCGACGCTAGCGTCGCCGCCGAGGCTCAGCACGAGAACCGTCCGAAACTAGATCCGTGTCGATCGTTGTCTAATTCACGAAGAGATACGGTACTGGCCTGTAACGTGAGGTTTTTAACTCCTCAGTGGCAGGTGCACTCTACGAGCGCTTTGGATGTAACTGTTTACGTGGTGCTTTACCACCAGTGGATTTTGTGTATTTGCTTTGAATACAAGATAAGCCAAATTCTCGCGTATTAACAACATCATAAATGAGATATGTCAGTTTAAGTTTTACGAGACAACAGGAAACAATATATTTCAAAAAAGTCTATAAAATACAGCATCAAATTAGATCACATTACAGTACCGTAACAGAAAAAATATTAACTGTAAAATTATGAAATGAATTCGCACATACTTTCCCAAACAGTATATATATATTAATATATATATATATATATATATATATATATATTTATATATATATATATATATATATTATATATTTATATATATTATAGTATATATATTATATATATATATATATATATATATATATATATATATATATATATATCACTTGTAAAGAAAGGGGTATATATAACGAGGACTGACAGACATGCAACATGTAAATTTTATTAAATTCTATAAAAATAATAAATAAATACTAATAGTACATTGTTTACCGGGTAGGAAAAGCTTAACATTCCTGGACGACTGTGAAGATTGCTAAGTCGAGGCGCAAGCGAGACTTAGCAACACAGAGTCCAGGAATGTGGCTTTTCCTACGAGGTAAACATACTATTTTTCCGCAAATCGTTTAAATTCGACAGATATTGATTGATTAAAAAAAACGCGATAATTTTATTCCCAAATAAATGGTGCTTTGAAATTCCTAATAAAATTACTTGGGTTACTATGGAAACGTATTGAGGTTGAATTGTCAAACTTGACGCTTATAAATTTAATTGCTGGTGTTCTCGAAAGTAAAATGATAAGTGATGATGAAATTTCCATTCCTGGGACTCCTCCAGAGCTGGTTGAGGCAGTGAATACTGCTTCATTAGAATTATTGCCAAAGAAATCAAGAGAAAAGTACGAAAATGCATACAGACGTTTTATGGATTATCGCATGAGTAAAAATACGAGTTCTTTCTCAGAAAATGTTGTAATGGCATACTTCCTAGACCTTTGTTTAAAGATGAAATCTTCAACATTATGGGCCAATTATTCAATGCTGAAGTCAACCCTTGCACTTAAACACAATGTAGATATATCTACATACTCAAAACTTCGTTCTTTATTGAAACGGCAAGCTCAAGGTTATAGGGCAAAGAAATCTAAGATTTTAACGAAGGAAGAAATTGAAAAATTTATCCAGGAAGCTCCAGATAAAGAAAATTTAATGATTAAGGTAATTTACAAGGTTTTAATTTCTATTTAGATTATAGCTTTATTTATTTTTTAGGTGGCTGTAATATTTGGTATTTCTGGGGCCTGTAGAATGGATGAGTTAGTCCGAATGACTGTACACGATATAGAAGACTTAGAATCTAAGCTTTTAATCAGCATACCTGATTCGAAAACCAACAAACCAAGATCATTTGTAATTAATCAGATCTACTTGAATGTTTATCGAAAGTATGTTTCGTTAAGACCAGAAAATATGAACAGTGACCGATTTTTCTTTAAATATCAAAGCGGAAAGGGTTGTAGACAAGTGGTAGGAATTCATCAATTTAGAAAAATGCCCAAAATAATTGCTACTTATTTGAACTTGGTAAATCCGACAGAATATACTGGTCACTGCTTTCGTCGGTCTTCTGCAACAATATTGGTTGACTCTGGTGCCGACATAACTAGTTTAAAGAGGCATGGCGGATGGAAGTCATCAAACGTTGCTGAAGGATATATCGAAGAATCGCTTAACAATAAGGTTGAGGTGGCAAATAAAATTTTCACAGTACAAAATATTCAACAAAATGACACTTCCACCCTGCATGTTGTCCAAAATGTTTCTCATAGTTCTAAGAGTGTTCCTCCAATGTTCAATAATTGTACTAACTGTCAAATTACTGTAAATATAACAAATTGATCTTAAAAATGTATTCAGCAATGACTTGATGTTTTCAAAATATAAATTAATTCCTTATAAGCAATGTGTTTTCTATCATTTATGTAGAACACTAACAACTGTACGGAAATATCATTTCCTTACAGTAAGGAAGTCCTGACTTTTTCTTCAAGAAATTTTGACAGGAATGTCAAAATTTCCTGGCGATTTGCGGAAAAATTACTTTATTCAATTTTTAACACAGTATTTATATATTTAAAATACAGAAAATATTGTATGAAGCTTTGCGCTAGTCTACAGTACCGCCTACTGTATCACTTTTTTGTAATGGTTGACTTAACAAATTCTGATGCTGATCTAATAATAAGTTAAAAGCTCTAGACTCTTATATCAACTAAAATCAAGATAATGTTTATTAAACGTTTAGGTAAAACGTAAAATACGACGTATATGAGTCTCGAGCACAATACAAAGTTTCCGTGCAAATAATTCTAAAAAGTTAGAAGTTATGCTTCTGTTAAAGTTTAGGAGAAATATAGTTTGGCCGAAAGTTTAATGTATCTTGAGCTAGGCAAACAACTTTCAAGTAATTCCACCAACTTCTTGTAACCTGTTAAAGTTATTTCATATACTACCAATTTAACTAATATGAATTATAATGAGAGATTAATGAGTAAAGGGGAATATTTGTTGTGCATGCTAAAGTGTAACATAAGAAGACGTAGAAGTATTCATTTTTACTTTCACCTAAGGTTTGGTACAAATTAAACTGTAAACCTACCCTTCCAACATATTTATGTGTTCTGTATTGTGTAATATATAAGAAACTTTTGAAAATTAAAGTTTCTCCACATTCTCTATCATGTAAATGAAACGCTGAAATTTATGCTGAATTTTCACCGAAAGTTATTTAATAACTTAGAAGAGGTCTTAAAATTAAAGTTACTTTTTGAAACAAAGCGTCTATACTTTTTTTTTATTTACAATTAAGGCGCATCAACCTATAAGTGGTTAATAGTGCCGCTTGGTAATACAATGTTTTTTTTTACATTTTTTTAACATAGATTAGACATAGATATACACAGAGTTTTACATATATAAATCTGAGTTAAAGTAGATTGGTTAATAGAATAATTACACATTTATTTGTCTACACACTGATGTTTAAATTTGGTTGTATGTTCCTATTGATTTTAAAAAACTTAAAACATACGAATACACACAGTTTTTTTGTAGACACTCGCGTAGCGTTGTCGGTATGTTACACTTTTGCCTCTCATTTGGATATGCAGGGCGTTCGATTAAACAATGTTGGACACTTCAAACTGTTGAAACACTTACCGCGCATTGGAGGAACACTTCCAGTTGTAATGTTCCTAATCTCAGTCTGTTTATTATAATTCGGTCTTTCCTGTTGCTACACATATTCTTCCATCTTGTAACATTTGTTTTTATGTCTCGTAGTTTTTGTTAAGATTTACTTCGTTCTTGAAGCCACCGTTCTTTCAATGTCGAGTTAATCCAGTGATGAAAATATTTCTTATAAGTAGGTTCTATTAAGTCTTCGTTGTTAATTGAAGATTTGGCGGCAGCATCTACTTTTTCATTACCTTATATACCTGTATGTGATAGAATCCACATACATTTTACAATCGCATTATTTAACTGAAGTTGGTACAAACGGTTCTTAATCAATCGCAACAATTGATGAGTTGGGTAAATGGTGTCTAAGCTACTCATGGAACTTAAGGAATCTGTTCTTATTAGGCACCTGTCTAAGTTGGCGTTCAGTGCATATTATAATGCTTTATAGATTGCAAATAGTTCTCCTGTATATTTGTGCTAAAATTTGAGATTTTGTATGAAGCAGTGTAGTCGTTGTGTATGAGGCTAAATCCCACTTCTTTTTCTGATTTGAATGCATTAGTATAAATATGTTGGTATTTTTGGTACTTATCAATCTTACTGTAAAATTGTTTAACCATAGAGGAAGCATTAAATTGATTACTAGTCTTTGCTAAACTCAAGTCTAAGAAGGGTTTTATGACCATCAATGAAGAGCGGTTAAAAGGGTGGTTTGGTATATTTTAGGGAAGACAATATTACTGCTGGTCATGTATCTATTAAGTCTTTTATAAAAGGGGCGTTTAGATCTTTAGATATTGTGTGGAAACGAGAAGCACAGACATTGTTTCTGACGGGATTTTCACTATTTGCTAAAACGTTTGCAGCATATGCTAGGGTAAGATATTGTCTTCTTAATTCCAGAGGCACTTCTTCTACTAAACATAGTAAGATTTCTGTAGGTGTGGTAAAAAAAGCTCCTATTCTTACACCAGCATTTTGGATTTTTTGCAACTGTTTCAAAAGTGACTGACTGGTAGACCCATACACTATTGAACCGTAATCAACTTTAAGTCGATATATATCTAATAAGGCTTTTATATACTGTCAACAAGATAACTTGATCACATCCCCAGTTTTTAGTAGATAGGACTTTCATTATGTTCAAATATTGTTGACAAGATATTTTAAAATAATAAATATGTTGCCTAAAATTTATATGTTTTGTGCTTAAAATTTAAATATGAAATTAATTCCAAGGAATTTGATACAATCAACATATTCTATTTTTCTAAAGCTATTTTCTCGTGGCATTTTAAATTAATTACTATTAAACTGGGAATAAGCCACAATTAAAGATAAAAATACGTTTATTGACGTTTCAATTTCCACTTCGGAAATCGTTCTCAAAATACAAACAGTAAATTAAACAAATTTTGTTTTTTTTTTTCAATAAACGTATTTTTTAATCTTTAATTGTGGCTTATTCCCAGTTAAATAGTAATTAATTCTATTTTTGTATTGAAGATTATAAGATTTGGACTACTAACAATGCGTTTTCTGGTGAAATGGATACATTTACTTTTGTTGGTGTAGTATATTGTAATAGAGAACAGAAGAAGAAGATATAACAAATGTCATGTCAATTGTCTATGTAAAAAAAGGTTATAATTGTAATCACGTTGTTCGACTTTAGTTAGTAAAATAAAACCATGTTTAATCCTTTATATTTATATTCTTCCTCCACATCACACTAATTTGGCGACGAGGTAAATGGAAAAGTGACTGTGTATATTTCAAGGATTTCGTTTAGGTACATATTTTTAGAGTAAACATTGCTAAAAATGCCAAAGAGTGGAAACGATATCCAGGCCGGGGAGCCATGTGGATCACAATCACAGCCCATAACAGTTGTACATGCAGGGAATATATCTTCATTAGCAACGTTTAGAAGTGGTGACGATTTTGAAATATTTGAAGAAAGGTTAGAACAATATTTATTGGCTAATTTAGTAGAAGAAGGAAGAAAAGTTGCTGTATTATTAACATTACTCAGTGAAGACATTTACAAAGTGTTGAAAAACCTATGTGCACCTAGCAAACCAAAAGAGAAATCATTTGATGATATTATGGCACTATTAAAAAGCCAATTTAAACCTCGCATTGCGATTTATAGAAGAAGAATAAAATTTGAAACATTGAGACAGGAAGACGAAACTATAAATGAATGGTATATTAAAGTTAAAAATAAGGTAACGCAATGTGAATTTGGTGATAAGTTAATGTATAGAGTACAAGAGAAATTCGTAGTTGGAATAAAACCAGGCCCAATATTAGACCGCTTATGTGAAGAAGATCCCCATAGGGCTTTAAAAGATCTTTTAGAAATAGCACTGGCAAAAGAAGCAGCTTTGAGGGAATCCAGAGGAGTGGACATAAATTATTCAGAAGCCAGAAGGGAAGGTGGTAAGAAAATTCAAGTAAGACAACCAAGTTCATCAAATCAAACTAAGACTGGTAGGATATCTGTAAGTAATAAAAGAGATACTTTGTGTTTTTATTGTAATAAACCAGATCATGATTTTAAAATGTGTAAGTTTAGAAAATTTATTTGTAATAAATGTAAAAAAGTAGGGCATATTGCAGCAGCATGTAAAGTTAGGGGAAACAATTTTATAGAAACTTATAATAATGTAGATGCTGAGGACAATACCTCAGAGGTAGATGGTATGGTGGAGATGCTGCAGATGGATGTTTGTAATGTTGAGGCTTGTATTAAACCAATGTCAATAACCGTTTTAATAAATCAGCAACCTATTGTTATGGAAATAGATACAGGAGCTGGTGTTTCTTGCATTCCTTTTAGTATGTATAACCAATGTTTTTCAATGGTAGAGTTAAAACCAAGTTTGATTAAATTAAAGTATTATGATGGACCAGTAGTAATACCAAAAGGTAAAATTGAGGTACAAAGCAAAATAGGTGATAGAGTTGAAAATGTTTCATTGACAGTAGTGGAGGGAGCTACTAAGGCACTGTTAGGCAGAGATATCTTTATAAAATTTAATTTATCCATAAAGGGAACAAAAGTCTATATTGGAAATCATGAATTAAGTTTTAGCAAGTGTATCCAGATTAATGAAATAAGTATAAATGAAATTGACTTTAAATCACAATTAAATGTTTTATTAAGAAAATATGAGAAAATTTTTAATGATGAACTAGGTAAATATATAGGTGAGCAAGTTCATTTAGAGATGGAAAAAGATGTTAGGCCAATTTTTCAAAAACCACATCAAATTCCTTTTGCATTTAGAGAGAAAGTAAAGGCAGAGTTGCTTAGGTTAGAGAAAGAAGGGGTAATAGAGAAAGTAGAAAATGCTTTGTGGGGTACACCATTGGTACCTGTGCTCAAACCTAATGGTAAGGAAGTAAGGGTATGTGCTAATTATAAAGTAACAATTAACAAATATTTAAAAGATTCAAATTATCCACTGCCTTTAATAGAAGATATTTTTGCTGCTTTGAAAGGTGGGGAAAAGTTCACTAAACTAGATTTTAAAAACGCTTATAATCAGTTAGAATTAGATCCTGAAACATCACATTTACTATCTTGGAGTACACCTTACGGAATTTTTAGAGTTAAAAGACTCCCATATGGAACAAAACCAGCTTGTTCTATTTTTCAGTGTATAGTGGAGAAAGTTTTGCAAAGTTGTAGGGGCACAGTCAATTATTTAGATGATGTAGTAGTTACAGGGAAAGATAACAAAGAACATTTAGAGAACTTGGCTGAGGTTCTTGAGAGACTTTTAAAAGCAGGATTTAGATTAAATTTGAGTAAATGTGAATTTGCTAAAGATTGTATTTTTTATTTAGGACATAAAATTTCAAATAGGGGGCTGGAAACAGATAATAAAAAAGTAGAAGCAATTGTGAAACTGCCTAAACCAAAGAATTTGACAGAGTTAAGATCATTTCTAGGTATGATAAATTATTATTCTAAATTTATTCCAAACTTAGCTGACAGGGTGAATCCATTATATAAACTTTTAGAAAAAAATAGCAAATATTTATGGACAGATAATTGTCAAAATTCATTTGATGCTATTAAGAAGGAGATAACTTCGAGTCATGTGTTAATGCATTTTGATCAAAATAAACCTATTAGACTAGTTTGTGATAGTTCAGAATATGGGTTAGGTGCTGCATTATTGCATGTACTGCCAGATGGATCGCAACGACCAGTTTGCTTTATATCAAGGGTCTTAAATAAGGCAGAGAGAAATTATGCTATGGTTCATAAAGAAGCCTTAGCAATTGTTTGGGCAGTACAGAAGCTTTATCATTACTTAGCAGGTAGAAAGTTTGAAATCTTGAGTGATCATAAGCCCCTGCAGGCACTTTTTGGTGAGTTTAAAAGTCTCCCAAAAATGGCCTCAGCAAGGTTACAGCGTTGGTCATTGTTTCTGTCAGGATTTGATTATGTTTTTAAATTTATTAAAGGAGCTGACAATGTGCAGGCAGATGCATTGAGTCGACTTCCTCTAGAAAAAACAGTAAGCGAAAAAGAGGAAGATGTTGATTATTTACATTTTATAGAAGGGTTGGCTCCAATTGATACCCTCAAGATAAGGGTAGAAACCAGGACAGATCCGGTGTTAGGTCGTTTGTTTAACCATATTAGGTATGGATTCCCGGAGACAGTAGATGAAATAATGAAACCATTTTTAAATAGAAGAGAAGAACTATCTGTGGATAAGGGGGTGATTATGTGGGGATTTCGAGTAGTAGTGCCAACAAAGTTAAGAAAACAATTGCTGTTAGAGTTGCACAATACTCATGAAGGAATTTCCAAGATGAAAGCAAATGCACGAGCTTATTTTTGGTGGCCAAGTTTAGATACAGATATTGAATCTTATGTAAATAATTGTAAAATTTGTTTAGGGTTTAGAGCAGAACCAAGTAAAGCTAAGTTAATATCATGTGAAAAGGGAACATGTATGTTTGAGAGGGTGCATGCTGATTTTTTGGGTCCCATAAGAAATAAAATGATTTTGATAATCATTGATACTTTTACAAAATGGCCAGAAGCATTTATTATGAATAGTTTGACTGCTGGGGAGACTATTGAGAAATTTAGAGATTGTTTTGCTCGGTTTGGTTTACCTAAAGTAGTTGTTACAGATAATGGCCCTCAATTTTCATCAGGTGAATTTTCACAGTTTTTACATAATAATGGTATTAAACACTCTACATCACCACCATATCATCCAGCAACAAATGGGTTTGCAGAGAATTTTGTTAAAACATTTAAAAATGCTGCTTTGAAAGGATTGAAGGATGATTACAACTGTAATAATTCTTTACAAACTATAATCAGTAAGTTATTGTTCCATTATAGAAATTCAGTACATTGTACTACAGGTGTATCACCCTCCAGTCTTGTATTTAAACATAAAGTTAAAACCCGATTAGATTTGTTATGGACAGGTAGTGAGAATCAGAGTTCTAAATTAATTGATAATAAATTAAATAGTAATAGACGAATTGAAACTTTTCAAGTGGGAGATAAGGTCCTTTGTAGAGATTATCGTTATCCTAATCGTAAAACATGGGCAAAAGCAATAATAGATGAACTTTTAGGTGACAGGATATATTTGTGTAAGTTAACACAGGAAGGTTTAATTTGGAAAAGACATTTGGACCAGATTTTGCGAGATAAAGAATCTGATTCTAACTACGATAGTCTTAATGAAACCATTGTAACTGATATAACTAATAATAATAATACCATTAGTAATAGTGTTGAACCCCTCTCAGCTGTAAGAGAAGGGGAAGTGTTAAAACAAAATGATATTGAAGCAAGAAATTTTGAAGAGTCTGGTAATGAAGTAGCAAGTGAAGCAGTGGTTAGTGAGGTTAATGAGAAACCAGAGACCAGAGAAAGTGTGATAGCAGTTCCAAGTAGGCCAAAAAGAAATGTAAAACCACCTGTGCGTTTAAACTTATAGTGGGGAGGTGTTGTAGTATATTGTAATAGAGAATAGAAGAAGAAGATATAACAAATGTCATGTCAATTGTCTATGTAAAAGAAAGGTTATAATTGTACTCACTGTTCGACTGTTAGCATACTGTTAGTTAAAAATATAAGTAAAATAAAACCATGTTTAATCCTTTATATTCTTCCTCCACATCACACTAGTTGGAACCAATACATTCGTCCAGATTTTATTGGCCATTTTCTAATATAGAAATAGTAAGGTTTAATTTTAGAGTTTTAATACTCTTGTAAGGTTTGTTTAATTAATTCTATGTTTCTTGCTTTACAATAAATAATGAGATCATCTGCGTATAGCCTACTCTTTACTGGTGGAGAATCAATTTCCAAAATACTGTTAATAGCAATAATAAAAAGAGTAACACTAATCGATCATCGTTGAGGGGTTATATTGTTCTGTATTCTTGTTTTAGAAATGAAATCATCTACTTTAACTTGGAAGCTTTGGTCTTTTAAAAAGTTAGTGATGAAGTATATCATATTTACTTATAATATATAACAAGCGAGTCTTCTACAGCTGGCGCCGCTTCTCGCATCCTAATTTCCAGCGTTTTCTGTCGAAGCAATCTTCAGTTGTTAGATCTCTGGCGGTCATTGCATCGTCGACATCGTCTCTCCAGGATCGTCAGCATATTTACTTGTACACCTAATTTCTGTAAACAATTTTTATTTCAAATCCTTTATAAAAGGTATATAATAAAATGCCCAAATGGGCTATCACAATTACATTACAGAACGTTTTCGGAATGTTAATTCCATCATCAGTGTAAACCTGAAAGTATATAACCACTTTAATTAAAAAGAACGTTGAATTTAAAATGTTGACTAAGGTTAAAGCAAAATGTGGTTAATACTTACGGGGTATACATGCTATGAGCCACCAAAATATATGGGTCAAAACCCTTTAAATGTTATAAATTTATATTTGTTTTACATTATATTTAATTACAAATTAGGATGTTTAAGTTACCGTTTAAGTTACCGTTTAAGGTACCGGTGGATATTAATATATTACAGGTATACGCGCCAACGGCAGATAAAGATGAGGCAACCAGCGAAGAATTCTACGAACAACTGGGAAGCCTGATGAAAATGACAAAAAATCATGAAGTAACAATAGTGATGGAGATTTCAATGCAAAGGTTGGCAGAGGCAAGGTGAATGAGATCGTGGGAAACTTCGGCCTAGGGGAGAGAAACGACAGAGGTGATAGACTTATATGCTTCTGCCAGGAATATAACCTGCTGTTAAGTAATACACTCTTCAAGCTCCCCAAACGTCGACTTTACACATGGAAATCCCCGCTGACTCACCTGAACATCATTAGAAATCAGATAGATTATATAGTAGTACCAACAAGATATAAAAACATGATAAAATCATCAAAAACGTACCCAGGTGCCGATGTTCATACGGACCACAATTGTTGGTATGCAGAATGGTCATGAGAGTAAAACGGCTCGAGAAAAGATCTAATTTAAACACAATCGATATTAAAAAACTCACTAACCCAGAAACCGAAATAAAAGTACGAGAACAACTAGGAAAGAAAATAAAGGACATTAACGAGAACACGTCGGACATAATAGAGAGATGGGATAAATCGAGGGAAGCAATCCAAACAACATGCGCGACTCTATTAAAGCGTGACCGACGAAAAAGAAAGAATGGATGTCTGATGAGATAATGGATATGATGGATGAAAGACGTAAATTCAAGAATAAAAATGCAGAAAAATACCAGCAGATCCACAAAACCATAAGAACGAAAATTCGAGAAGCCAAAGAAAAATGGTTTTCCAACGAATGCAGGGAAATAGAACAATACGAACGAAAATACGACAGTTACAATATGCACAAAAAAATAAAATCGATGACAAACAAGAGGAAATTCAATAAGTCACCCAACAGCATAAAAGATAGCGATGGAAATCTTATCTCGGAGCCATCAACGATCTTAAAAACATGGAAATCATACATAGAAAAATTATTTGCATCTGACAGGACTGATGATCACCTATATGGAGAAGGAGAAACAGGACCTTCAATTCTTAAATCGGAGATAGAAGATGCCATTGCAGCACTAAAAAACAATAAGTCAGCAGGTCCGGACAATGTACCCTGCGAAATATTAAAGATCCTATGTAAATCAGACAAACAGTTCCTTGATAATCTAGTTGTACTTTTTAACAACATATATAATAGCGGTAAAATCCCGGAGAACTGGCTACAGTCAACATTTATTACAATCCCGAAGAAACCAAATGCCCAGATTTGTGATGACTACCGGCTTATAAGCTTGATCAATCATGTCACTAAAGCGTTCACTAAGATCATTCATAGAAGAATATATGATAAATGTGAGTCAAATATTGATAGATCGCAGTTTGGTTTTCGGAAAGCACTTGGAACTAGAGAAGCAATTTTCGCTCTCCAGGTGCTTATACAACGGTGTAGAGACGTTGATAAAGACGTGTATCTGTGCTTTGTAGATTTTAGAAAAGCATTTGACAATGTCAATCATGAACAATTGATAGGTATTCTGCGAAAGACAGGTATTGACGACAAGGACATTCGAATTGTGGCAAACCTATACTGGGGTCAAACAGCAAGAGCAAAATTGGCAACGAACTCACTGAAAGCGTGCAGATCAAAAGAGGTGTCCGTCAGGGGTGTATATTATCCCCACTCCTATTCAATATGTATTCCGAGGAACACACAACTCTGAGAGTTCTA
Organism: Diabrotica balteata; assembly: GCA_918026665.1. Taxonomy (NCBI): domain Eukaryota; kingdom Metazoa; phylum Arthropoda; class Insecta; order Coleoptera; family Chrysomelidae; genus Diabrotica; species Diabrotica balteata. The sequence goes on from OU898284.1 coordinate 82,761,825, forward strand.
ATAGTGACAGAAATGAAAGTATGACGTAGGAAAATTTATTTACTAAGTCGTTTATATTGTCGTGCGGCGATGGATCTGAAAAAGAATTTAATTGATTCTCCACAAATTCTCTCCCATGGACTCCCTTGCACTCGTGGGTTTAATGGACGATCCTTCGCAATTAGGTCACTAGCTATGACGGCCACCAGTTGCCGTGCAACTTTGTAATAAATGTATAATAAATAAATAAATGTCTCTCTTGAGCTTTCGTTTTTCCAGGATCAGTTTTCTATATTCCAGGCATCGTAAGCTGTCGGCTTTGTGCCCGGCTTCTGTACATGTGAGGCAAAAAGCCTTCTAATTATTGTATTCTCGTGCCTGATGACCCTCTTTGCCACATCTGTAGCAGCAATCTGCTTTGTTTTCTTCCTTGCATTCATTTTTTCTATGTCCGAACTGCAGGCATCTAAATCACCGCTGAATATATAGTCTGTCTCGTATTTTTCACGAGTTCCAGCCTATGGATATGTGCTCTTTCTCCAGTGCTTTCTTGGCTGCAATCCGCGTCAGTCCGACCATGACGTTTGTGTTCCTGTCTCTATTTTAACTTATAGAGATGAGTTTGACGTCATTAGGCCCCCTGCTGCCGATGTATTTTCGGACCTGCCTTAGAATTTGTTCCTTTGTAACATCTCCGGCTATGTCAAATATGTCCACCTTAACCTGATAACCCCGGACGTCTTCTACTGTGTTGCCTGGGTCTGAGAGACTTGGCGCTGCAGAATTAAATATTATTTTCTTCCGGCAATCAACAATTATTAAAATGAACGCACTCCCTTTCAACTATATGGTCCAACATGCCACAAATCACGAGTGTCAATAGATTTACCAAGAATATCTTTCCTGATCGTCTTATGAATTAAAACGGCGATATATCCTGGCCACTTCGTAGTCCGGACATCTCCCTATGCTACAACTATCATTGGGGTATCTTAAGACAAAAGTCAAAGTAACCACCCATAAATTATCGTGATATTGAAAGAACGGATACGCGAAGAAGTGCGAGCAATATCTCAAGAAATTTTACTCCATGTCGTAAACAACTTTGTATCACGGCTGGAAGAATGTGTCTGACAATATGGAGGCCATCTTTCACATATTATCTTCAAAAACTGAGTATTTCTGAAATTACACATTAATTTCCATCTGTGTAGTATAAGTTTTTTTTATTAAATTTAATGTAAAGATATTTTTTCAGTGTTTTTTATTTGTTTAAAATCGTACCGCTGTATTGAATATATTACAGACTTAATTATTTTGGATTTGTACGTTAATGTTAATAGTATTAAGCATGTATTGTACTTTTTTGTAAAGGCCACGTAAAACCTCACAAACTGCTCTTTTGTTAAAACGTTTTCCAACAGATTAGTTTGCGTTGGAAACTTCCAAAAATTTGTTTTATTTCCTTAACAAAGGAAACAAAAGCGAGATTCAATTAGCAGGTGCCTTCATTGTTCGCGCTTCCATTCTGGATAGTATAAAAGGAGAACCAATTTCCACATTGTACTGACTTACTTCGATAATTTATAAATTTCATTACTGTGTAGGTAAACATACAATTCGACCTCGAGAAACAGTGCATCAAAAACAAAATTACCTCGTAAATTTATCCGAATTACAAACCAATCTGCTTCTTTGTTCTTTCCTTTTGGTCCTTTTCATGCTGGATAATTTTCTAATTTATACGCATTAGCAAATTTCCAATGCATTTAATCGTGTGGAATTCGGAAAGTAGCAAGTCTCTTGTTGGGGAGATAAGATTTATGGACCTGATAATTCTACTCAATAGCGATAAATTTTACATTATTTATAATTTCTTTAATGATTTCGACGTTGAGTTATTACTTCCTTAAGTTTTAATCATGCAGTTGGTGGAACTTAGACAGTTAAGACGTATGAGTCACAGCAAACAGTATTATTCTAAAATTAAATTTATTAAGTAAATTGTTTTGTTTTTCTTAAAGTTATTTCTCCTCTTGGTGGTTTAAAATCATTATACCGATTCTTACTATATCTACAGCTTTCCTGAGTACTTAAGCGAAGCTCATATTCACCATACCCTTAAGAGTAGAGTAGAGTAGAGTAGAGTATATATTTAACTACATAACAGATACAAACATTGTTTGTAGCAAGTCAAAAAAAAAATGCATATTATTAAAGAAAGGAATATAAAACGTAACTTTACCCTTTCGCCACTATCGGGACATATATGTCCCATACGTAAAAATTGATGTTTTCACTGTTTCTAAGTCATTTTCAGTTATGGCGGCATAAATGTTACACGTATTGTATCGCTGAAGTATAAAAGTGAGATTATTGTAGAAATCAAACTGCTGACGCTTTGAAAAGCAAATTCTATATATACTAGCGGCTTTAACAGCTACAGGTAAGTGTCACTATAGATAAAAACATTTGGTTTTTTGTTGTAAATGTAAGTTTTTTTGCATAGGAACGTGTGTGGGACATATATGTCCTAATGATAATATTAAGGGCCGGTTCTACATTCCAGGTATAAATTGGAGAATAGTTATTCTGAGTATAACTTATACTTGAGTTTATTCCAAGTATATCCTTTCGAGCGTTCTACATTGTGAAATCGACAGCGGAATAGTTATTCTGGGTATAACCACAGAACACTAAGGTAAAACGAAATAGTAGATCTGATATCTTCAAAATTAGTTCAAATTGTTATTGACAGCGACATTTGGCATTTGTCATAACTGTAAAATTTGTTTACAATTGAAAGGAATTGAATAATTGATTCGCTTTATCTGGTATTTTATTTACGTTTATATTATTATACTGTACAAAATTAATAGAAAATGGATAAAAAAAGATGTAAAATTTCCTTCTTAAATTTTTTATTATCATCAACTGAGATTAGTGTTATAATATAATAACCAAAATTATGTAAATATATCTATATAGGTAGGTACTCCACATTTTAAACAAGTATAAATATTGGATTACAAAATATATAATTTTAGTTAAAGAAATGTTTATATAATACAGATTCTAGAATTACAGTCTCTGTTATCAGAACATTAAAAAATATATTGCCTTGGTAAGATTATACCTATACTATTTTAGTCATATGTGTAGACCTTCTTAGGTGCATTACATACATATCCTAAAATTTTAGAATTGAAATAATAAATGCTTTCTTTTTCTTTTGGATTGCCTAATAAAATTTCCTTTGGATTTACAATCTAAAATGTTTGTGCAATATCAAAAATTTTATTTTATATATAAAAACAAACAAAGTGAGGTTAAAATATTACAGATTTGACAACCTCTGACGACCAATAGAAATGCAGTATAAGTTTATACTGGGTATATCTGCTAAACTTTGGAGGGATAAAGTTATTCTACAGATATACTCCGATTATCTTATTCCTAGTTTATTCTTTGTTTGTAGAACACCATTAATGAAGTTATTCCAAGTATAACTTTATTCTCAGTATATACTAGCATTGTAGAACCGGCCATAAAAGGCATTAATTGTCCCAATCGTAAGGAAATATATTAAAATAATTTCTACATTTTTGCTGTTATTACGTGTTTTGTTGATTTGTTCTTTTTTAGGATGAGCCGCAAAGTATTGAAAGAAAAAGAATTAGTGAAAATAGCTGAGCATTTGAGTAATATATCTATATCCTCTAAATCTGATGAGCCATTTGAGGAATCTGCTAAAAATATCGACTTTGCGTTGTAGGATAATGACATTACAATAGATGATGAGAAATGGATGAAAGCAGAAACTGTAATAGAACCAAAGGTAACTAACACAACAGACTTTCAACTAACAAGAAACCAAGGTAATAATTCTAACAATAATAATTTTTAAGAAAGTTACATGGAAATCTCATGAAAAAAGCTTTGTACCTAAAAAACAAATTACAACTGAAGCAAATGGTGTAGTTTTATTAGATTTGGACAGATCATCAACGGAGTTAGATGTATTTCTAAAATTGTTTCCCAGAAGTCTACTAGTTCATATAGCTGATTGTACGAATCAGAGATTATCATCATTCAGAATAAAAATATACCAAAAACGGACATGTATGAAATAATGCTTGTTCTAGGCTGCACGTTAGTAATGAGTTATAATCGTGTACCCAGTTTTTATCATTACTGGTCGTCTAATGAATCTCTTTCCAACTGTTTTATAAAGCGGTCTATTAGCAGAGACCGATATGCGTTGCTTTTGTCCAAAATGATATTATACTATTCCACAAAAACCAGAGAATTGCTCAAAAACTTATTACTTGGATGATCTTGTATCTTGCTTAAAAAAACATTTCAACAAGCTCGATCTGAAAGTTCTCACCAATCAATAGATGAGACCATGACAAAATTCAAAGGACGATCTAGTCTCAAGCAATATCTTCCAATGAAACCGATCAAAAGAGAAATAAAACTATGGCAAAGATCAGACGCCAAGAATGGATATATCTATGACTTTGATATATATGCAGGTAAGGAAGTTTCACACTCAGAGGGCACCCTTGGAGAACGAGTGGTCAATAAGCTGGCAGCAAGTATCCGATCTCCAGCAGTTTGTATGTGTTTCGACAGATTTTTCACAACTGTGAATTTGATGCAAAACTTATCGTTTGCATGTATCGGAACTTATATGAAAAATCGACAAAATAAACTTGCCTGTTTTCGAAAATAAGCTTGCGAATAGAGGTAGTAGTGAATTCTTGGTCACTGAAGATGGCATAACTGTTGCAAGGTGGTTGGATACCAAGGAGGTATTAATCTTGTCGAATTGCCATTCTACTGCAAATGGTGTCACTAACAGGACATTGAAGAATGGCAATAAAGCAGAAATTACATGCCTTGAATCTACTATCTTTTATAATAGTTTTATGGTGGAGTTGATCTCGCAGATCAAAAAGTATTAACCTATGATTTGGATAGAAAATCAACCAAATGGTAGAGAAAGTGGTGGTTTTTTAAAAACTTATAATGACAGCAATTGTTAACTCTTGGATTATTTATTAAATATTCCAGCACAAGAAAATACCTCTTATTTCATATCTTGTGCCATTTGCAGAACAGATGATACAAATGGGTAAAGAAAAGACTACGGTAAAGAGACGCCTTAGTGCAAAAAGTGGTCTCAGAACAAAACGTCCAAAATCAATGAATAATGTGGGGAATCATCTACCAGATCATCTACCATTGGAAGGAGATACAAGGAGACAATGCTATCCTTGTAGCCGCAACAACAAGGAAACTAAAACAAAGGCAATTTGTGTTGCATTTACCTTTGTGTAAAAAATGTTTTTTACCGTTCCATTAGTAATAAATAAATATGTTTACTAAAACATTGAATTTATTTTGCTTCTATTCTGTAAGTATAGGGAGAACATTATAAAAACTGCTGTACACAACACGTGGGGAGCAGATAGTAAAACACTGACCCTTATGTACAAGTCATTGATCAGGTCCAAACTCGATTACGCTTGTATTACCCATTTATGATTTAGCAAAACCATATATCATAAAACAACTTAATCGAATACAAAAATTGTGCATACTAGTTGCCTTTTATACCAGCCCTACTGAAAATTTATACTGTGAAGCTGGAGAAGTCCCACTGAAAATTCGAACAAAACAACTTTCACTAACATATGCGGTATCAATACAGGGAAATCCTACGAATCCCGTTAACCACTATATAAATTCAGACCGTTTTAGGAATATCTGTAAAACACATGCTAGATGACCTTCCTTTTTATGAAAGGGTAAATAGATACCTCAATGAACTTGAATTCAAATTTCCAGATACTTATTGTATTATCATTCAGCCCATACTCGTCCACTGCTGAACATAGGCCTCCCGTAGTTCACCCCACAAATTTCTGTCCTGAGCCGCCTGCATCCAATTTTGATGTGTCCGTTTCAGGTCATCCGTCCATCTTGTTGGTGGTCGTCCTCTATTCCTAAAGGCATCTTGTCTGGGTCTCCACTCAAGAATGCGTTTTGTCCATCTGCCGTCCTTCGTTCTCGCGACGTGCCCTGCCCAGTTCCATTTTAAGGTTGATATTCTTTTGATTGCGTCGGTTACTCCCGATCTACGGCGCAATTCTGTGTTGGGTATTCGGTCTCTCAGGGTTAATCCCAACATGGACCGTTCCATTGCCCTCTGTGTTGTTCGAATTTTGTTTGCGGACGTCTTAGTAAGTGTTAGCGTCTCCGCACCATAGGTTAGAACCGGCAGCACACATTGATCGAAGACTTTTCTCTTCAAGCAGATGGGAAGAGCTGATTGGAAAACATCTCTTAGCTTTCCATAAGCTGCCCATGTCAACCCTATTCTACGTATTAGTTCATTGGTCTGGTTATCTCTACTTAAGCGAATTTCGTGTCCCAGATATTTGTATGCTGATGTTTGTTCTATACTTGTTCCAGCTATGTTGATGTTCTCACTCAGAACAAGGTTTGTCATCACTTGTGTTTTTGAGTTATTGATCTTTAAACCCACTTGTGTAGAGGCATGGTAGAGTCTTTCGCACATTTCGATGGCATGATCTATGCGGTCTGTTATCAGGACTATATCGTCCGCGAACCTGAGGTGACTAAGCTGCTCTCCATTTATGTTTATGCCCTTTTCGTCTAGGTTTGCACGCTTACACATGTATTCCAATAATGTTGTAAACAGTTTTGGTGAAATGGTGTCGCCCTGGCGAACTCCACGATGAATGTTGAACTTGTGTGTATCTTCATGGAGTCTGACGCATGCCGTGGCATTATCATAGATATTTTTGATGACAGTGGTGTAGCGGTGATCTATTCGGCACTCTTTTAAAGCTTCTAGCATTTTCTGGTGGTTTACTGTGTCGAATGCTTTCTCATAATCCACAAATATTAGGACGAGGGGTTTATTGTACTCTATACATTTTTCGATGAGGCTTTTAATAACTTGTAGATGGTCGTTTGTGCCGAAGCCTGACCTGAATCCTGCCTGTTCGCATGATTGGTAAAAGTCCATTTTGTTCGAAAGTCTGTTTGTTATGACTTTTGTAAAAAGCTTGTATATGTGTGAGATGAGGCTGATTGGTCTATAGTTTACGAGATTTGTTAAATCTCCTTTCTTAAACATTAGAATGATCACTGCATTTTGCCATTGTGATGGTGTTGTTCCTCTTTCAAGGCATTCTGTGAAAAGTATGGAAAGCATTTGTATCAGTTTCTCGCCTCCTAATTTTATGGCTTCGGCAACGACCCCGTCGTCGCCAGGTGACTTATTATTTTTCATTTGTAGGAGAGCTTTTTTGATTTCATCAACAGTAACATCTGGTATGTCTTCCGAGCCCTGGTTTAGAACCTTTGGTATGTTGTCAGTTGGAACATTTTCTTCTGTTTTGCTGTAGAGTTCGCTGTAAAATTGTCCGACAGTTTGTAGAATTTCCTGTTTATCTGTTATTATTTCGCCCTTTGTGTTTTTCAGTTTGTAAATATTTTTCTTTCCTATTTGCTGTTTCCTTCTGAAGACTTTTAAACTTTTGTTCTCTTCTATGACTTTTGATATCTCTCTGGTGTTGTAGTCTCTTATATCTTTTCTGATGTTCTTAGTGATTTGTTTGTTTAGTTGTCTCATTTTTGTTAGATTGGTTCTGTATTTATCTGTTAGTTGTCTTCTTTCCTCTAATAGAGTTTTCGTGCTTAGACTTAGTTTTTCTTCGTCTTTTTGGTTTTTTGGGCAACATTTTTCTTGTGCTTGTTTCAGAGCTTTGACTATTTTCTGGTTTAGTTGTTCGATGTTTATGTTTTCTGTTTCTTCGTTTTGTAATTTTTCTTCGACCGTACGTTCAAACAGTTTTGCATTTTCAGGTGGTACCCATCTTCTAACACTTGGTTTAGGAACAAGCTTCATTCTTTCTTTTCTAACGTTAAGCATTACTTTTGTTCTTATCATCCTATGGTCGCTGCCAGCAGAGAACTTATTGAATACTTCCACGTCTTGTATTATATATTTTTTATCTGTAATTATAAAGTCGATTTCGTTTTTGACGGCGCCATCAGGGCTTATCCAAGTCCATTTGTTTTGGGGTTTCTTTTTAAAGAAAGAGTTCATTTGAAACATGCATTGATGATGTAGAAAGTTTAAAAGCATGTCCCCTCTTGCGTTTCTTGCCCCGTATCCGTACTTTCCTAACGCGATCTCCGCTTGTTCTTGTTTGAATCCGAGTTTTTCGTTGAAGTCGCCCATGAGAACAGTATAGTCTGTTCGTGTTCTTTGTTGTGCCTCTGCTACATCCTCATAGAATTTTTCAACTTCTTCATCTGTGTGTCCAGTTGTCGGGGCGTAGACCTGTATAACTTTTAAACTATACCGAGAGTTTAGTTTTAATATTAATAGGATGACTCTCGTGCTTATGGTCTCGATTTTCGTTATGTTGGGTATGTGTTTTTTGTGTACAATGATCCCGATTCTACCGCTGGATGAATTTTCCTCTCCTCTGTAGTGGAACAGGTGTCCTGATTTCAATGTTTGTTTTTCTTCTCCTCTCCTTTTAATTTCACTAAGTCCCATTACATCCCATTTTATTATTTTTAATTCGTTTTCCAGTTCTATTAGTTTATGATCGGTTGAGAGGGTTCTTATATTATAGAAAGCAAGGTGCAGTATTCTTGTGCAGTTTAGCCGTCTTGAGTGGTAGCCTGGTCCATCCCGGGTATTCTTAGCACCCTCTGCTCTTAGTCTTTTCTGTCCGCTACCTTGGTCAGAGATTTTTGATCTGCCGGGGACTGAGGGCCGTGTTTGGTTTGTGTTTTGCATGTTTACGGGGGGTTTGGCCTTAAAACGCCACGCTGGCCAGACGTGTTGGCGAGTTGGGGGAGGATATAGGGAAGGAATTTGGGGTTTGGGTAGGATAATATTAGAGTTTGGGCCTGGTTTCCCCTAAGTAGGGAGTAGAGGAAAAAACCAGGAGCTCGCGTGGGCAGGGGCGCTACCTCCCTGAAGTAAGTCTACCCTCTATCGGGATCATAGAGGGGTACCTACCCGCTACCACAATTGTATACCAGATATTAAAACTGTTTCCCCTTCTATCAATACCAAACTTTCTATATATAAAAAAGCAGATAACCATCCCAAAGCATTATATTAATATGTCCTCCAAGAACTTAAAACATACAGTAACCATAATCTTATATATATATGTGTATATATATATATATATGTATATATATATATGTATATATATATATATATATATATATATATATATATATATATATACCGATGCCTGTAAAACTATAGGTGGAGTGAAAGCAGCATGTATGTCTAATAAAACAAAAATATTAATGAAACTTCCTAAATTAACTTCCATTTACACATCCGAGTTAACCGCTATTCTCAATGCAATAAATTTTGTGGTGTAAAATAGTTTTAAAAACCCTGTCAATATTACGGATTCGCCAAGTTCTGTAATTGCCCTAAATAACTTATATCCTAGCCATCCAAGTCTACTACTTATTAAATCAGCATTAAACCAACTTCAAACTAGGGATCGGAAAAACCTACCGGTTTTAACCGAAAACCGGTTTTTTACTTCGCAATAACCGGTTTTATCGGTTGTGTTTTTGTCCCGGTTATAACCGGTTTTTTATTTTTAAAGTAAAACCGGTTATTAGGTTTTTACGGTGATTAGGATTAGGTTAGGTATTATTTTGGATCCCAATCATAATTATTATTTTCAAATAATTATTCCAAACAAAACCATAATTCAAATTTTATTTTATTTTATAAATAAGTATCGCAAACTAAAGTGCATTGTAAATGTAACTTTGTAACCTATTGGATTAAAAAAAAAACGAAAACTGGTTTTTGGGAAAACCGGTTTTTTTTGGCCGGTTATAACTGCCAGCAACGTGGTAAGCAAAAAATCGGTATAACCGAAAACCGGTGTTTTGTCAAAAACCGCCATTCTTACTGCAAACTGTGATATATGTATAAAATATCAACTTTGTACGGATTCCTTCCCATATTGGAACTGCTCGTAATGAAGAAGTAGATTTCTTGGCAAAACTAGCAATCTCGAGTCCGAAAGCTATAGAAATCCGAAGTATTTCACATCTAGATATAAAATCTATAATCAAGAACTTAATAATCAATTATTTTCAGACCAGTCTAAAGTTTAAGCATCTAAACTACGAGAAGTAAAACATTCTATATTACCTTGGAAATCACCCCAATAAGCATATACATCAAACCATCCTATCTCGTCTGAGAATAGGCCACGCCGACATCACCCATAAACATCTGTTGGAGAGTAAATTAAAACCATAGTGCTACGTATGTGATATTGTGCTCAGTGTTCACCATATTTTACAGTGCTCAGTGTCCTTTATATTGCATGGAGAGACTTCAATATAAGTGACAAGATACCTTACAGGCAATAATTAAGTGACGAAACTGATAAGAAAAATTTGACATCATACTTATATTCCATAAATGTACTAAATAAATTCTGTGGTCGCAGGGTAAAAGTTCAGTCAGAAATCATTGTATCGAGAAATACGAGTTTTAGATATTTTAACATTTTTCCAAAATCACAACTTTAAAATCCTTACTAAATGTAAGAGTTTAACTGTATATCAGTTTTGGTGTATTATTTATTTAGGAGTTACATAGCTAACTAGATCAAAATTAGTTTAAATTCATAAAAAAAATGACTTAAGTAATTTTGCTCCAATCAATTATATGACTTAAGTTTATTAGACCACTGATATTTCAATATCTGAATGAAAGAAATGGCATCTGTAGCCATTAATTAATATATTACGTATTAAAAATAAATAAGAAATATATTATAGTAAATATTCAATAAAATCATACAAACTAAACATTTTTTAATTCGTTATTAAGAGAAAAATCTTAAAAAATAAATATTACTCATCATCAGAGGTGACGTTATCATTCGTTCTAGATCCAGGGATTTTTAGGTTTTTATAATGGTCATAGGAATACTGGAATACTGGATTTCCTAGATGTAAAATGCTGATTAAGTCTGCCTTTTTCTCTTTACTTATAGGGAAACACTCAGTGTACTTAGTTGCAAGCCTTAAATCTGGAAAATTTTGTCATCTTATTAGAAAAGATATTTTTTTAAAAGGCACATCTAATTCTAGAGGCGTTTTATACAACAGAGTACACATATTTTCTTTTTTTATAATCGCATCCATTATTATAATATGCCACACAAATTTATTATTCTTTTCATCTTTTGTTTTTAATTGCAATCCTTTGACATATAGTTTCTTAAAAGCTAGGAAATCTGGTTGATCGATATCTACCACAATATATTTCGGTCTTATTGGTCGGATTAATTAAGACCAGTCACTGGATGATGCATATCCATGGATGTCTTCTTTTTATTCTTTTCTATATTTACATGCACTGTGTCACATTCCAAAGTTGGAAAATATATCTGTATACTCAGGAACCAATCTGGTTACCACCTCGTCCTTAGATTGTTTCATTCCATATAAAATTCCAAGCTACTTCTGTGTCACCTTCACGGACTGTTAAATTATATACAGCCAGTTGACGTTTATAAAACATTATAGATGAACGTAAGTAAGGATTTTGTAAGATAATTTAAATGGGAATAAGCCACGATTAAAGGATAAAGTACGTTTATTGACGTTTCAAAGGTTCCTACTTCGGAAATCCATTTTTTTTAAACTTCCAAATTTAGAAATTTAGAAATTACCAATTTAGAAAACTGAAACTTCAATAACCGTACTTTAACCTTTAATTGTTGCTTATTCCCATTAAAATAGTAACTACTTTTTAATGCCACAAGAAAAAAGCTTCAAAACAATATTTGTAAGACTTGTTGCAAATCAAAGGTTACCATTTTAATTGAAGGATTTTTTATTGCGTCGGCTTTATCCTTTGATTTTGCTTCAAAGTGTTTGTCAGCGACAGTTTTATGTCTGTTCCATTAAAAGGTCTTGTTTTTCTACTTCATCTTTACATAATTTCACTTTTAGCTTGAATGTATTGCACGTGTTGCATGTAACATTATGGGGCACTTCATTTCCTTAAAAATATTTCTACACACATTGTAGGATACTTGGTGGTCCGTTACTGATTATTTGTAAAGCAAATACATTACATAAATATTTAAATGAGATGAAAGATATTTTTTTTCAGTATGTCTTCTGCTGTAATGGCTTTCATATTTTGGGAACGAATTTATGATTAATGATTTTATAAAAGTACGCAAGACTGCATATCTTGGAGACATACTGAGGAATGATAATTATAGTCTTCTGCAGGTCATCATGCAGGGCAGAGTCGATGGTAAAAAGGGAATGGGTAGAAAGAGGAAGTCATAGCTGCGAAATATTCGAGACTGGACAAATATGACTGTAGATGAATTGTTCCACGTTAAAAAAGACAGAGAAAGTTTTAGAAATGTGGTCGCCAACCTCCGATAATGGGAACGGCATAAGAAGAAGAGGATGATGATTTTATCTTTTTTTTCCTGCACAGTTTTGGTTATTGGTGAATGTCTTCTTCGATTGTCAGAACTTATAGTTGCTCTATATGAATTCTTGAGTATTTTATTAAGTAGAACTTTTATGAACCCTTCTGTGATATCAAAAGTTTTCATAAAACATTATTTACATATTCCTTCTTCATAAAGACCAAAAACCAGAAAATGGCTCCTGTCGTTTAGCCGTCTCAAATCTAATACTACAATTCAATCGACATGGTAATAAATCGTAACGGAATTTACCGAGTACTTCTTTACTACTTTCTGTGACATATAGTTGACTAGTATTTCTGCAAATCTTCCGTGTTGCTCTAACAATTCTTGATCGTTTAGAAGGGACTGTTTGAACTATGTTTCTAGTTCTCTTCATTTTTACTGCTTGATTACTTTCTCCTGTGTCTCCATTGGGGACAATAGTACCTTGTGGTGTATTAATGTCAATTTTCTTCTGTCCTGCAACATTATTATCTAAATTGTTCATTGAAATATCTAAATTTGATTCGTCTAACTCTGGAATGTAATCAGGGTCTTTTTCTTCATCATCATTATTATGACAAGGATCCCCAAACTCATTTACAGTTTGCCCTAAAAAAATATGAAGCGCTATTAAAAAAACATGAAAAAATAAATTGCAGCTAATAAAATACGTTTGTTAAACTAAGACACGTTTATTTTTTGAGACACGTATATCATGACCGCACGTACTGGCTGATGATCGACGTTTGCCTGATGTACATGTCTGAGTTATGTCATTTGGGTCTTTGTCTTCATCACCACTATCATGAAAAGCGTCCTTAAACTGCAGCTGTTAAAATACGTTTGTTACACTCAGTTTTTTCTTACATTTATCTTTTGAGGCACTTTGTATATCATCATCAAATGTACTTGTTGCTGCTAGACTGTTGACTGATGTGCTTGTGGTTGCCTGGTTTTTATCTGATAAATAAAACAAATATAAAGCACTTTTTTTTAGTTCGTGTGTATTAAGGTATAAAATATGCTTATTAAAAACTTAAAAATTTTTATTTTAAAGAAGATTTTTTCGGAATTGAATCATTCCATCATCAGTTTACTAAAAGATGGAGTAAAATTACCAATATTAAAAAACAAGTAAGTTAAAATGTAAATATATAAAAAGAACACGTTGGTTTTTTATTACTTACATAAAAAGTTGTTAAAAACATTGTATGGCCATATAAAAACATTGGAAGGACATCCGTATTAAAAAAAATAATCCTCATGGTATTTATAAAGGTAAATGCAATAGACTGTTAACTTGTTAATTAATAAAAACTGAAAATGGGGGCATCTTACATGACCCCCTGCAGCTGGTGAGGTTTTATCGACTTATATTACCTCTGATCTGTGCTGGAGTCTAGGGATAACTGATAGAAAGATGGTATGAAAATGGTAGATGGTAGAAAAAACAAATATGTCACAATTAAAACCAATTCTATTTGTATGAAACCAATACAAATCAGTTTACTAGCAGTAAGTTTAGAATAATTTACATATAAAAACGTTGCAATTTTTGTAAACTAATAAAATATAAATCATAACCTCACTAGCATTTTACATAGTAATTATAATTATATGTAATACTCACAGCTATATTATTTAGATAAACCCTTTAGGGCTAGTTTTTTTTTCCTCTTGAAAACTATCCATTTCGTTATAAACTAGCTTAGATAAAATACAAACGTCTATAACACATTAACACAGTGATAAACAAGCTTCTAAAACATAAACTGTGAATCACAGTAAGAAACTTAATTTTTCTGTGATGTTAATTCAAGGTTACCAGCAATTTTTATAACTGTTATAACTTCCCAAACTGACATAGGATTTTTTGCTCAAAATTTCAGAAGCGAAGTTATTATGTCACTAAGACTGTTTTACTCAAATATAAACAAACAATATTTGACTTATGTTATTATTTCATCCAATTGTATTGTAAAAAAATGTAGGACTCAGGTTTTTTTACCCACAAATATAGATAGCCACCTATCCGTTAGTCCATTAAACTCAAAAGGGCCAAAACTTGACTTAAGAACTTTTACCCTGCGACCACAGAATTGTAAAACTTTAAATTAATATAAGGTTGAATGTTCGAATAAATGAACTTTGATGGTACACAAGGCAAATATCGAACACAGTATTGAATTAAATCTTGCCCAAGTACTTTCGATCACAAGATCATCTTCAGGGGCATTTCGTCAGTTGTGGCCTATCCAGCAATAACCGAATGTCATAAATGTAAATTGGGACATAACAAATACACTAAACAAAGAAAACAAACACTTTAAAATTTAAAATTGGAGAAGCTACATTTTATATTATAGAAGCCGGAGACAGAATCTCCGGCTGATTCTGTCTCCGGCTTCTGTAATATAAAATGTAGCTTCTCCAATTTTAAATTTTAAAGTGTTTGTTTGTCTTTGTTTAGTGTATTTGTTATGTCCCAATTTACATTTATGACATTCGGTTATTGCTGGATAGGCCACAACTGACGAAATGCCCCTGAAGATGATCTTGTGATCGAAAGTACTTGGGCAAGATTTAATTAAATACTGTGTTCGATATTTGCCTTGTGTACCATCAAAAAACTTTAAATTGTACAACGCCAATGACTCTATGAAGTTTAGGCATAAATATATAACAAAAACGTTCATCATCATCATCATCCAGCCTCAACAATCCACTGCTGAACATAGGCCTCTGCCTCGTGTTTCCAACCCCGTCTATCTTGCGCCGCTCTTATCCAGTTTTTATTGAGTCTTCTTAAATCGTCAGTCCATCTTGTAGGTGGTCTACCGAGGCTTCTCTTGTCTTCCCTTCAGTTAGCAGGAGGAAAAGCACCCAAAATGTTCTATTTGGACCAATCTAGACAAGATGATAACATCTAAGAAGAAACCTTCAGGTAATTAAAATAGTTTTAAATCATGAATGTGTTTTTTACCTATTTAAAATAGTTTTCTAAATAGTTGTCAGCCGGTATCGACATATAAAGTCATCCTATCCCAATGTAATGAATGAAGTGAAATTTAATATCATGATTTTTGATTTCTATCTATATTTTAGGTTCTAAAACATCCGCTGCTATAGTAGAACTAAATCGGTACTTAGATGAAGAATGCATTAATCGAAAAGAAAATCCCCTGTTATGGTGGAAACAAAATCAGTTTTGTTATCCTTTGTTGGCGCAAATTGTAAAAAAAACATTTTTGTGTAGTAGCCACATCGGTACCTTGTGAAAGACTCTTTTCAAAGGAAGGAAATATGATAACACAACGTCGTACAGTTATTTTTAAATTCCAACCGTTATTTAATAGAATAATCTTATACACTAATATTTTTTCCTCTCGCCTTAATATATATATATATATATATATATATATATATATATATATATATATATATATATATATATATATATATATGTATATATATATATAGACATAAGTTATGTATATCAATAATATTTTCTTTATGATTTATAGTATAGTATAGTAGTTAAATCATCTATTTTTAAATTTCTGTCAGCTGTATATGTTTAATGTTTATTTCTAACAACCATCAAACGTATGCATAATGTTTATCACTCACGGTTGAAACAAAAATAAACTATAAGCAGTAGAAAGTATTCGTTTTTATTAAAAAATACATATTATATTATGATTACTGGTAATAGGTGACAAAAGTAATAGGTTACCGGAACCTATTACCTGTCTGTCACCGGAACGATGGAACCTATTACTACAAAGTAACTGTATTTTCCATGGCTATTCCCTTGGCCTCTATTCCAATAACCTCTTTGTCTATCGCCCATTTGTCATTCTGGCTATGTGTCCTGCCCATCTCCATTTTAGTCTGACTATCTTCTCGATGATGTCAGTCACTCCGGTTCTTCTCCTGACATCTTCGTTGGTTATTCTGTCTCGCAGAGTTATTCCTAACATGGACCGCTCCATTCTTTTCTGCGTGACTCTCAGTTTGGTAGCTGCTGCTTTTGTTGAGGTAAGTGTTTCTGCTCCGTACGTTAAGACTGGGAGGACACACAGATCAAATACTTTTCTCTTTAGACATGTGGGCAGCTCACTTTTAAAAGTTTCTCTCAGTTTTTCAAATGCTGCCCACCCAAAGCCGATTCTTCTCTTCAGTTCATGAGTCTGGTTATCCCTGCCAATCATAATGTCATGTCCCAGATATTTATATCTGTTGGGTACCAAATTAGGAACCTAATGGGTTCTGGTTGGGTACCAAATTGGTCATCTAATCACCAAAAGTCTATAATTTTCTTTCCATTCTCCTAACTAGTATTCGCTTAAACAACTCATATAAATGGCTGAGGAGGCTAATCGGTCTGTAATTCTCTAAATTTGCTTTGTCTCCTGCTTTTTGTTATATAATCATAGTAGCGTTGTTTTAGTCTGTTAAAATATTGGCACTGTGAAGGCAGATATTAAAAGTTATTTAATTTTTTCAAGTAACACATCCCCTCCAATTTTTACTGCTTCTGATACTATTCCATTTTCACCCGGGGTTCGATAATTTTTTATTTTTTTCAGGGCTTCCTGATTTTGTTATATCGGGCATTAAATCTGATCCTTGGTTTAATACCCAAGTTTCTAGTGTAATTGGAGGTTCCGTTTTGTTATCTTTTTTTCTTGATCTATATAATTCCATGTAGAACTCTTCGACTATTCTTAATATTTTATCTCTGTTCGTTATTTCTTCTCCAGTTTTGTTTCTCAGTTTGTTAATTTTGATTTTCCCCTTTTGTACGCTTGTACGCTCCTCTTCATGTTCTTCTTATGCTCTATTGCCTGTTTTGTTTTTTCTACATTGTAGTTTCTTATGTCTTTTCTTACTGCCTTTGTGATCGTCTTATTTATTTGATTTACCGCTTTTTTGCTTGTAGTATTATCTCTTTTCATTTGTCGCCTTAGTTCTATAAAGGTTTTTGTAGGTTAATTCAGTTTTTCATCTTTTTTGCTTGTAGGGCAATATTTAGTTTGAGCTTGTTGCATTGTGTTGATTGTTTGTTCAATATATTGATGTCTGCTGTTGTTGCATCTTTCAATGAATTACCAATATATTTTTCGATCTCCTGAATGTTAGTTGGTTTTGTCCATTTCTTTGGTTGTTTCTTATTTATCATTTTGAGTAGTTCTTTTTCGGTTGATATCGTTATTTTAGCTCTTACTAACCTATGATCACTGCTTGTACTGTTTTTGTTTGTAAGAAATAGTCGATTTCGTTCCTTGTTTTTCCATCAGGACTTTTCCATGTCCATCTTCTGTGTTTTTTCTTTTTGAATAAAAAAAAAAAACAAAAACGTTATGTCAATAAAATTTTATTTAATTCGACCTAATTAAAGGTCAAAAAGATTTTTTTTATTGGTTTTGGCACCTCTTTAATTTCTGTTGCATTAATCAGTAAAGCGATTTATAATTATTGTATATTAATCGTGTTTTTAATTGTCGATGATGTTAATAATGAAAACGTTTTCAATCTAATTATTTACCAAATTTAACAAATTAAAACTAAAAAGCGATATTACGTCAAAATTATATAAAATCATTGGAACCAAAAGGGCATGTTGTAAATTCCAATAACGAATTAATTTTATAGAATCATTAATTTGTGTCAGTTGCCAACTAAATTATTAAAATTTTCCCGAAATGAAAAGACAAATTGTTTTTCTTGCCGAACAAGCTTATGGCCACCACGAAATTTATCCAAAATATAATCGCATTCATTCCCAAAACTCTATTAAAAAGTTCGGAAACATTTCAATACGTATTACAAGATTTGATTGATAACCTGTTTCATAATTTATCATCCTTTATATCTCCAGAAACTTCAATTTTATGGCTTGCAAGTGTTTAGTCGACTTGCATCGAAAAGTTTTTGCTACAAAACTTTCCCGAGACTGTAATATATCAAGACGTGATAACTGAGTCTCATCACATCTTCCAACGATCCAGAAATTTCATTATGATGGATTTTTCGTACATTGGTTTTTCGAGCATTTTTTTTAACTTAGTTTATTAAATAAAAAAAGTTTGTAAAATATTTCGTATTGAAAACAAGAAATTATATTTAAAAAAAAAGTATGTCTTGGTTATGATAACATCTTCGTTAAAAAATATGTTGTTGAAATAATATTATAATATATTTAGAAAGGCCAATATGTTTGATAAAAATTAGCATTTTTAACCATCGGAATATTCTTTAATTCTTAATTTTTTGAACATCGTTTTTTTACTTTTTGTATTTTTTTGTATAAAAAAAATGTAAAATAGTGCAAAAAAAAGTTATGTTTATCAATATTTATCATAAAGTTACATCTGAAACAAGAACTCTTCTTTTTTTACTGCCTTCGGTTATTGAATGTTGTGGTAATCTTTCTGGAATTAGCGGAATAGATAATTTACCAGCTAAACTATCTAAAAATAGTAGCCTTAGCACCATAATGGCACTACAGAAGCTCACAAAAGGAATGTTGATACAGAAATTTCTCCCAAGTGGTTAAAATTACTTGCACCATACACAAATAAGGGATATCATTAAATGCTCTAACCACAGAGGAATTATGCTTCTAAATGCAGCGTACAAAATACATGAGTGCAAAAAAATCGAGTCAAAATTATTTTGCGAAAGTACGTCTCCTGTTTCAATCAAAAAAGGTGTTTAAAATTTAAAAACATTTAGTGTACAATTATTAACTTCATTATTGAGTTTGAAAAAGTTTTGATTTTTGGTAAATCGAGTGACGTATTACCATAAATAATGCAACACGTAGAGAGGGGGTCATAATTTGATCCATTGAAATCGACACGCACCCACTTAAAACATTTGGTTAACATCGTAACCATCAATTTTTCTAGCAACCCACTAATACATCAGTCAATTAAGTTCGCAACTTCATAACAAATGGATACCACGTCCGTCAAAGCAGCTCAAGCAGTAGCATTATTGAGAGAAGACCTGAGCCAGAGAGCCATGGCAAATCGACTAAATTTAAGCCAATCTGCTGTGTCCTGAGTGTATCGTCGGTACCAAGATACTGGCCATTATGTCCGCCGACAAGGAGGAGGTCGTAAACGAATAACAACAGAGAGAGATGATCGATTTCTTGTATCTAAATCTCTGAGAAATCGACATTTGACTTGTGCTAATCTCAAAGAAGAGCTTAGAGAGATCCGAGGTGTGGTTACCAGCGTTTGGACAGTCAGAAGGAGACTGAAAGCAGCCAACCTGGCACCAAAAAGGGCAGCTACTGGTCCCAAGCTAACTGCAGCCCAGAAGCAAAGACGACTAGAATTTGCTTGCGAACATCTGGATTGGGATGACTATCAATGGAGTCAGGTATTATTCTCCGACGAAAGTAGGATCTGCCTACATGGCAACGACAAGAGGCGTCGAGTCTATAGAAGGCCAGGGAAACGATTTGCTCAATGTTGTATACGAGAAATTGTGTCATACCGAGGGTTCTTGTATGTTGTAGGCAGGCATTTGCATGGATGGGAAAACCGAGCTGGTTTTCGTGCCTGGTGGAGGACGTGGAGGAGGTTTAACGGCGGATCGTTACATCAGAGATATTTTGGAGGAACATGTGGTTCCATACGCGGGATTCATTGGTAATGCCTTTATTTTATTGCATGATACTGCACGATGTCATACCGCACGAGTCACCACCACCTATCTGACTGATATCGATATACCTACAATAAATTGACCTGCGTTGAGTCCGGACATAAATCCAATAGAGCATGTTTGGGATGAGCTTAAACGAAGGGTCCGGAGCAGAAATCATGCACCAAGGAGCATAATGGAATTGAGAGCTGCGCTTAATGATGAATGGGAAGCAATGCCTCAAGAATTTATTAGAAAAGTCATCCGATCCACTTGAAATCGATTGGAAAGTGTAATTAGGAATAGGGGTGGTAATATCAGATACTGAAAAACAAAAAAATCGTTTTATAATTGATGATTTCTCTGTTCATTACGTCTTTCTTGGAATAGTTCCAATGATGAATATTTGAGAAACTCTGTTCGTATTGCATATTGTTTTTATAATGCGTCTTCCAAATAATGAAATAGCAGTTTTTGTAAGTTCAATAATAAAGTTACTGTTTGCACATTATATCTTGTTATTTTCATACTTCTTACAATAAAACATAAGGTGTAATCTCAAATATCTCTTTTAAGTCGATTGTTTTGCACTCAAGTGTAATATCTACTATTGTAATATTAAGTGAATTTTAATTTAAATAATATACTCGTTTAAAAATCGCAAGATGTAGTTGGACAAATTCCTGAATAGGAGTCACATCAGAGGCTCTGCAAGTCAGATTATATTACATCAATAATTATTAATGATTTTATTATAATTTTTTTACTAGAACAATACAATTTACAATTTACAAAAACATCTCAGCTAACTATCTGGATATCAATGACGGCTGGGACATGAACTCTGATCACTCACAGATAATTTTAACTATGAGTGATACAGTGATTAAAAAATGAGTTCAATCCAATATTGACTAATAAAAAAACTGACTGGGAGAGCTTCAAAATAAATCTTGCACAAAAAATTAATCTTGCTGTGCCATTGAGATACACGAGGCAACTTGATGACGAATTAGAAGTTTTTATAAAAAACATCCAACAGTCAGTTGGGAAAATACTCCCACAGTAATTTTTAGAACAAAAGGTAACAACTATCCAAAATAAATCAGAGAACTCATAGGAGAAAAAAGGAAGTTAAGAAAAAAATGGCAGCAATACAGGGCTCCACGAGACAAAACTAGTCTAAATAATGCTACACAAAAACTAAAAAGGGAGATACAGAATATAAAAAATTCAACAACTAATTATTTTTTAAGTAATTTAACAGCTGACCAGAACACAGATTATTCTTTATGAAAGGCAACAAAAAGAATGAACAGACAATTATTCATTCCCCTCCTATCAAGTTGGAAAACGACAACTGGGCTAGAAGTAACGAACAGAAAGCAGAACGATTTGCAGATCATTTAGAAAGCACGTTCAAACCCAACGAAAATGATGGTGAAGAACTGAGATGGGAAGAACCATTCCAAACTTACGAAAGAATAACGTTGACATCACCTAGAGAAGTATCAACAGAGATAAAAGAGAATATAAATCCTAAGAAAGCTCCAGGATATGATCTCATAACATAAGAGTTATTAAAAAATCTACCAAGAAAAGCCATACTTAAGATGACACACCTAATAAATGCTGCTTTTAGATTGAGATATGTTCCCAGACTCTGGAAAGTAGCCGAAGTAATTATGATCGCCAAACCAGGTAAATCTCCTAATGAAGTGACATCCTATCGACCTTTATCGCTCCTTCCGGTGATGTCAAAACTATTTGAAAAAATTCTATTGAAAAGATTAAAACCAATAATAGAAAAAAAAATCTTATACCAAATCATCAATTTGGTTTCAGAAATCAACATTCCACTATAGCTCAAGTTCACAGAATAACGAATATAATGTTAATAACATTATATTCGTTATTCGTTTGTTATATAAAACATTAGAAGAAAATAAAGTCTGCTCTACAATCTTCTTGGATGTAGCACAGGCGTTTGATAAAGTCTGACATGACGGTTTAAACTATAAACTAAGAACGTTCATGCCTAAACAGTATTCAGAAATCTTGAAATCATACATTGCGAATAGATATTTCAGAGTAAAACAAGAAGAAGTGTACACCGACTTAAGGAAGATCAAAGCTGGCGTGCCACAAGGAAGTGTCTTAGGTCCGGTCCTGTACCTATTGTATACGTGTGATATTCCAGAGCTAGAACAAAATACTATTGCCACCTTCGCGGACGATACAGCCATACTAGCGATAGGAGACACTAGTGAAGAAGCGACTGATAAGTTGCAACTATCAGTACTGGACTAGAAAATGGCAAATAAAATTAAATGAGACTAAATCTGCACACATTACCTTTACCAATAAAAAAATAGAAAATCTCCCAGTTAGAATAAATGATACCCGAATTCCTTATGCAACATCAGCAAAATACTTGGGCATCACCCTAGACGCGAAGTTGCGCTGGAAAGTCCATGTCAAAAAGAAAAGAGGAGAGCTTGATATTAGATATAAGAAATTGTATTGTCTGATTTGAAAAAAGTCAACATTATTAATTTATAATAAATTATCCATCTACAAGCAAGTTCTGAGGCCAGTATAAGTATATGGGTGCCAACTCTGGGGCTGTACCAAAGCTAGTAATCTACATATTATCCAGAGATTTCAAAACAAATACTGAGAAACATTGTTGATACTCCTTGGTATATCCGTAACACCAACCTCCACCAGGACCTGGGTATGGAAACTGTGATCGAAATAATCAACAGAACAGCAATAAATCACGAGCAGAGGCTACATAGTCATGTGAATGTCGAGGCAATCCAGCGTCTTGACAACACTGAACTAAAGAGAAGACTCATAAGAACAAAACCATTTGAGCTAGTGTAAATGTGTAACAGTTTAGTGTAAAAAGCAGAGTATAGTGCCGTGAAGTTATTGCATGCTAGTTGTAGTGCATTAGTTAATAGATAAAATAAGAGTAAGCCATAGGGTAAGCCCTTAGATTTAAGTATTTGCTGTTATTATGTCAGGTTAGAAAATAACTGATAGTTGGTCATTTATGACCAGATAGCAGTACACAAACACGGCACAGGTGTTAGTAAAAAAAAATAATTTCTTAACGTAGTTGTCATCATAGTATCAGTCCGGTTCCGAGACTATACATTGTTTGTTTGGTCAGTTTTTATTTTTTTGTTAGGTTGCTAACTCTGCCAAGCACCATCCACATTTTATCCGGGCTTGGGACGGGCTGTGGTAACCGCAGAGCTATTTAATCCACCCTGCACCACCCCAGACAGTGTTGCCTGCGGGTGGATTTGCATTGTGAAAAAAAAAAGACAGAATGCATGGTTACAACAGCTAATTTCTTCTTTTTCTTCATGTGCCATCTCCTTAAGAAGGTTGGTAACCATCATGGCTATTCGCACTTTCGATACCGCTGTTCTAAAGAGGTCAGTAGAAGTGCAGTTAAACCAAGCTCTCAAATTGTTTAACCAGGAGATACGTCTTTCTCCGCGACTTCTTCTACCCTGTATTCTTTCTTGCATTATTAATTGCAACAAAAAAACATACAGAAGTTAAAACACTTCACAATTAGATTTTGGTATAAAAACATATACCTAGTTAAAACTTTTTAAAAAATGTTATCAAAATTTATGTAGTAGCATAACGTTTTCGATCAAATGAGATCATCCTCAGTGCCTCATGTAGTTGAAGCTAACAATAGAGTTGGGGCTGAGACATCCATATATGGGTTTACATCATTCCAAATTTTAATTTTGTTGTGACTCTAGGTCGATTATATTGGATAAAATTCATTACTTAAGGGACTACATCTCTCCCTGCTCCATTTTTAACACATGGTACTTGTCAGTTAAAATGACACAGAGCAACTGGCTGAGGCGACAGAAATATAATTTAAGAAGACAGCTAAACATGACTAGGTATGGATGTGCTCCGAAGCGCGTTTTATCCACTTAATCCTCAAATTTTTTAATTATTTTTAATACATGGATAAAGGTAATATGTCCACAAAATTTTAAATATTTGGCTTAACGTAACTTTTTTTAAATTCAATTTTAAGTGCAAAAAAGTACCTTCAGATACCTGTTTAAAAATATGTAGCAATGCAAATTTATACAATAAATAATTAACTTGTAACAAAAGACACTAAAATGCTCATAACTCAAAAACATCATTTTGTGAAATATGAGCTTTATCCACTTACCTCTTCATTTAGTAAAGCTGGCATATGGATTACAGTGCATTATCTACATTTTATTCTATCTTTTTTTCAAGAAGCAGTTGTATGCTGAGTAGAGTATTGTTCCTAGACTTTTGATAAAACCAAATTGTGTTTGTAATACTTGTTTTTCGAACGTTTTTCTATAATATCCAATGTATTATTTGATATTTTATCATTCTTTGATTTCTAAACAAAATTTTGTGGTAAATTCCCAATAAAAATAGTAACTTATATTGTTTCATTAATTAAAAAAATATTATTTTAAAGAAGTGGCTGCTCGTAGCTTGAGAGACAAGGTCGGCAAGGTATTTTTTGTCTCCTCAGATAGGTATACCGTCTAATAAAGACTTCAATCATCATAGGAGATTTTTTGTTTTCTTGTTTTTTGTTTTTTCCTATAAATTTAGAACCTAATTATGTTTATAAATTAACTCTAGTCTACGTTGTTTGGAAGTAGCAAAATGGGTTATAACGTCATCGTAAAATTTATTAGAATTTTGGAGAGATTTTAAAAGTTTTTTTTTCTATTGACATTTGAGACAAGCTTGACATTCTCTCTTGTTTCATGGTATTTCGACAATACGTTTTGATTCTTTTGAGGCAAGAGAAATCTCGTTCATTTGAGTCAGACGTTGGTGGTAATGAGAGAATTAATGACAATAATTTATTAATTTCGGTAACAGTTTGTTGTAATGAATTGCAGTATATAAAATTTATCTTGTAACTTATCCCATCCGAAAATATTTGGATCAGCATATAAAACTTTTAATTCATTTTCTAATTTTATTTTATTAAAGAATGATGGATAATTTTTAATTAACCTGTCTAATAAATATCTTGGAAATTCTTTGGCGCAACTTTTAAATTTTGAATCGTCAAAGAGGTCAAAAATTTGCAAATCTTCAAAATTCGAAAAACGAGTATCTATTTGCATAACAATAGTATCTAAAATTTCAAATATACTCGTTTTTCGAGATCTGTTTCTGTGTCATGCCTTTGTCTTTTTTGGGTGGTTCGGAAATATCAAGCGAGTCCAAAACGTCACTGCGTATATACTGGAAATTACTATCATTACGAAAATCTCTGAGATTTTGCACCAGTCTTGTTATTCTATTTTTGGAATGAATAATGTCAGTTAACTGATTTTGAACAACATTGAATATCAAATCGGTTTGGGTAAACACTTCCTTAAAAATATTTAAAATTATGTTAAAAGAGTAATCATTTAACAAAGTTTTCAAACCGATTGCTTCACGGATCGAGATATCATCACTTTCAAAATCGTCACATTCAAGAATAAAATCAAAAACTCCAAAAGCTGTTCACGAAAATCTGCTACAGTGAAAACTAACCGATTTAAATTCCATCGCAGACAAACTGTTGGCATTTTTTTCGAACAACGTTTTAAAACATTAGTCCGTTTAGGCGAGCTTGAGAAAAATGAAGCAAATCCGCTTAAACTGGCAAGAAAAAAAGACATACTTTAATTTTTTACATGTATCCTGCAAAACTAAATTTATTCTATGCGCATGACAGTGAGTAAATAAAGCTTGTGGTGCAATAGTTTTAACTTTTGCCTGGAGACCATTTAATTCACCAGTCATCACGGCAGCGCCGTCATAAGTTTACCCTACCAATTTATTTTTGATATCAAAAAATTTTAATCTGTCATTTAAAACACCAAAAATCTATTCTGCCTTATGGCTTTTACTCACGTCTGTAAAACCTAAAAACCTCTCATAGATATTACCACGTAACGCGTATCGAACAACAATTGATAATTGTGAATGACATGATATGTCGGTAGTTTCATCTACTTCTAGTGAAAAGCAAATGGTTTCCTGAATCTCAGATTCAATAACGTTACTCAAAATGTAACTAATTGATTCTATTAATTCATTCTGGATTGTTTTAGATACACCGCTAAACGTCTTCGAATCAGAAAGTAAATTAGAAAATTCCAAATCGTATTTCTTAAACATTTTTATTAGTTCTCTATAATTACCTTGATTTATCGAATGCTCCAGATTTATCGTGTCCCCTAAAAGATAATTCCTGACAACTTAAAAAAAATGACAATATCAATTAAACGACGTAAAACTGTGTGATTATTTTTTACAATTTCGTTATGTTTAATAGCATTTTCATGTTGGGCATTATCTAATGAAACATAGATATTTTGTTTTCCAAATAAATCGAATTTAATCTGGTTGTAAGTATGATCTTTCGAAATATCATGTTTATGTAAAGCCCTAAATAATTCATTTAAATTACCGTAACCAGATTCACACCACGGATTATGATGTTTTCCCCTATTTGTCGAAAATAAAATGCAAGGCTAACAGAAAAGTTTGTTTTTTATTTCACTCCCGGTAAGCCATGAGTACTTGCTGTACCAATTATCTGAAAATGATCTATTACTTCCCTTACCCGCACTAATATTTATAAGCCGGGACATTTTAGGCAAAGGACGCTCCTTATTTTTAATAACAATTTGTTCTTCGTATGGAATAGATGAAAACCCATTATGCAAAATATAATTTACAATATCAGACTTATCAATACTTACAGTTTCTCCATGGCTTGCATTTTTCAGGTTAATTTACCTGAATTTGTTTACACTTTAAATAAAAAAAAAAACTTCTAATATGTCAAAAAACCCTTTAACCTTTAACTATTTACGGCAGACGTAACGTATCACAGTATTACTTTAGAAAATAAAAATAAATCACAAAAAGAAAGGCTAGTTCGTGCACTGAATATCACTTCACTTTACTACTTACGTTGTTATATGAAATAACATTTCATCTCGCGCTCGCAATGTATAGTTCGCGACCAATCACCAATCCAAATGAAACATCGCAAATTTAAATTTGCCGTACTTGGTAATTAAGTTCATATGGAAAGAAATGTATATTTGGTTGCTAATCAACTAATATTCCGATGATTTTTACAAGTAAATCGTCAATGTTGGGATCCGCTTGCCGAAAAAACAAAACGTGCCTTTTTAAGAATTCACAGGCGGATGGATGTCTCCGATATCGGATCATCAATTTGAAAAGTGTCTACGCAGGGATCACTTAACGTTCAGATTGGACGAATTCTTTAAAAACCATGAATAAAATTTAGTCTGGTCGAATTCTTTCAAAAACCATGAATAAAATTTAGTTTTTATTATCTCATAGATTTTTTTTTATTTCACCAAAACAAATGACATCAACTGATTACCTGCCACAATTATTTATTAAAATACTGATTAAGTTAAATATTAAAGAAATCTATAATATGTATAAAGGGTCGGCACTGCCGACCCTGCCGACCCTGACCGGCCGCCACTGTTTTAAAGTGTCAAATGTAAAAACTTTGTTTTGCAATTTGTTTTTAAATAAAAAGAGTTTGTTTGAACTTGTATATTTTAATAATATCTTTTTTTTTCAGATTAATAGTGTGTAGAAGCTTGACATCTGCTGACAGAAAACTACATATTTAAAAGGTATGTATCATGTATTTATAAAAGCTAGATAAATTTAAGTACCTGGCTATTTTGGAACTAAAATTTACTTTTTTTATTTTTTTTTTTTTAACCACATCAGCTAATAAGAGTTTACAAAGTAAATATTACAATCTGAACGTAAATAACTATTTAAGCTAAAAGTAGCTAAATTAAGTAGCTAAATTTATTATAATAACTAGTGATTTTGCCCGTTGACAGGTTTAAATCAAATGCTATCTAGTCACTTATTAAATTTTTTAAGTACTAAAATACTTTTTGAAAGTAATCCAAGTAAATTAATATTCAATATACAAGTAAAGGTATATTCTGTCTGCCTGTCCGTAACAAAAAACTCAGCGCCCCATTACGTCATATCTCTCTTTTTATTGGCTTGTTTGGAACGTGTGATGCGGTAAATAAAAGGATAACGATTATATTAAGATGGCTAGCAAAATGACTACTAAGTCTGATTTATTAGATTTAAGAGTTCAACCATTACATCAATAACATCTTCATCAATGAATTTTAATAATTCGATGGGCACATCATCTGGTGCCGTAGATTTGCCCTCTTTTGTGTTTTTGATGGAATAGATGATTTCTTCTCGTAATATTGGTGGTCCGGGATCCTCTGGGATTTCTTTTCTTTCATCATTAAATACCGTTTGGATATTATTGGTCCAGTGACGCAATCTTTCCCTCATATCAGTAATAATATCTCGTTTATCAGTTTTAAGAATATTTGTTCTTATGCTTTTTATAGAACCTGTTATTTCTTTAATTTTTTTTTGTGTAAATTAAAGCTATTATACGTACGTTTTAATGAGATGTTGTCTTTCCTTGCATATGTCGGAAAGCCACCTATCTTTTTCCTCTCAAATTTTTCTTCGTTCTTTCAAAAGATCAAGAATTTCTACTGCGGTCCAAGGTTTTGGACTGGAGCCAGTCGCAACAATATTTCGGGGCAGCTCTTAATTTTCATGAGAATTAATAATTTCTGTTATTCACCAACATGGAAAAAATCCTGCTACACTCTAATCCTCTTAATACTGTGCATGTTTACTGCAGTTTAGCACCAAAACAGGTAACAGCTTTTGTTTACGAGTATGCCTGAAAACAAAATATTCGCCAACACGGAATGAGATAAAAATGGCCGGCAAAGACTGGTTTACTTATTTATAAAACGACACAGAACAATATGGATTTAGTTATCAAAAGTTTGGCAAGAGTTATAAGTGTTAATATAATAATATCGAAAACATTTTTAAAAACCTTAGCACCGTTACAATCTTTACAGCTTAAAAACCGGATAGAACTGTAGTTAGAAGAGGATTTAAACAAATTAAACTGCCTTTCAATTAGGAGCAATTGGTTACTTTTGCCGGTGCAGTTTCAACAATAGGAAATAAAATTCCCTTATATTTCATATTTTCTAAGATGAATTTCAGGCTATATGTTAAACAATGCTCTGACAGCAAGTAGGTATTGTAGATGCAAATCCTTCGGGGTGGATAACAGCTCATTGTTTAGAATGGTGGTAACATTTTTTTAAGCATACTAAGTATTTCCTGGAAAAACCCGTTGTGCTATTACTAGATAACCATGACTTTCACCTGCCCATTGCTGTTTTAGATTTCCTTAAAATAAATAGCTTGACATTGTTATTTTTTTCTACACATTATTCACATAAATTGCAGCCATTGGAGAGATCGGTATAGGACTTGTTAAAAAAAATACTTTAACTCGGCCTGTGATTCCTGGATTACAAATCGTCCTGGCACAGCCATGTCAGTTAATGACATCCCTGATATTGCTGCAAACTGCATTGTCTTTAGCTATTAGTCCTAAGAATATTAGTCAATTTTATGGTCACTGAAATGTATCCTGTTAATATGTAACCTCGGAAATCTTTTTTGGGTGGTGCTAGAAAGATAACCAATGGAGACACTGCGGACGGCAGCCAGATGGTTGGTGGAGAGCGAGTCGTGGGTTCGAAACTAGCTTTTATATATATATATATATATATATATATATATATTTATATATATATATATATATTTATATATATATATATATATATATATATATATATATTATATATATATATATATATATATAATTATATTTATATTTATATATATATATATATATATATATATATATATATATATTCGAATATATAAACAAATAATAAAGATATTAAGTATTACACTTACTTACCTACGAAGCTTAATCAGCCTGATCTTTCTACAGTTCAAAAGCATAGTAATATTTAAAGATAGTAATTGTTCAGAGCTATTATTTTATCAGGGAACTTGTTAGGAGACGACAAATAAAATACATGCATAAAACAATAACAATATATTAAACACAAAATTATGATGCTGCTAAATGCAACCCAGGTAATAAAAATACACAACTATGAAATGGTGTTATATGTATAAAATTAAGCAATAATATAATAAAAAAATACCTTTACCAAGATATTACAAGGCAATCATATACAAATATAGTTTGGCGTATCTCGAGATATTATAGGAAAGATAATGAACAAAAATTATAGGAAATACAAAAGATATCAAAAATTACTTAACTCTAAATTCACAAAAAATACAAAAAGGTTACAGAAATGAAAACATAAACCAAACCGCACTTGGTTAAGTCAATTAACTATCTCGCACTATTATTTAATAAAAAACTGAGACTTTTATGTTCATAGGTATTATTTATAGCAATTTCTTGAATGGTTCTTTAAATTACATTCAAAAATCGGCAATCTATAGGTGAAGATACGGATGATACGTCCAGATAATGGCAGGTGATATGATACCATACCATATTACTCGCCCAGATAATTTGAGATAAAGCTTACTTACAGTAGATCTTGACGAAGGCAGCTTAATTCACTGAATTTGATACTTTTCTGGTACTAAACACTGAATTTAATAACCATTAAAGGTAGTGTAGAACTATATATAATTTAATATAGTCTAAGGAAAGAAAACTCAAATATAAAGTGTATACACACTTAGAAAATAATTCACAAAGACGATACGATAAGAAATAAAGTGAGCAAAGCTTAACACGAGATATTGGCCTTAACTCAACAACGGCCCACCAACAAGTAACACGAGATATTACCTCACTCAACAAGAGCCCATCGAGAAGTAAATTGGTTCCACTAAAATTTTCACCAACTATCCAAGAAAAAAGAAGAAGAAGCTATATCCCCCACTTAAAATCATAGGACAGTCGTATGTATTTCTCAGAAGGTAAGGCCTTAATGACTATTGGAAAATTTGAGGTAAAATAATCGGTATTAACAATTGGACCTGAGAATATTAAAATCCTTAGGATTATATTATTGTCAAAAGATACGAAACTGCATACCGGAAAGCATTTGTTCTTTTCATACAGAGTATTAAGACGGAAGGATTAAAAACCATTCCTAATTAGGGAATTCCATTTTAGCTGGGTATCTACAATATTTTGCTATCGATACACGATCATAGGCGTATCGCACGGGGGTAAAAGGAATTAGAAATATTTAATATATTAATAATAAAAAAAATGTTACAAATACACATATATATTTTCAGAAGAAGAGTTTAAGAAAATGTGTGAAGATTTCCGAACTATCAGTCTTGTGAGTCATGCACTTAAGATTTTTTTTCTTAAAATCATACATGCCAGAATTTACAAGAAATGCGAAAAAAATGTCGATGAAATGCAATTTGGATTCCGCAATTCCATGGGTACACATGAAGCACTTTTCAGATGTGTTATTCAGATATTTTACGGATTTATTATCAGATATCCCTATTGCGTCCATATCGAAGCCATTTTAGTGTTGCTTCTTAAAAGACAAAAAATATTGATCTTTCACGTTGAGAACACCTATGAATAACTGTTCTGATGAGACCTATTAGGTCGAAATACGTATCAACAGATACATAGGCGCTGTTTGCGTGAAATCAAATATTTGCTGTCTTTTTCATTTTAAAAAAATGGGTTTGCTATAAGGTACCCCGATCTTGTGACAAGTTGCCCCGAAGCGAGGAAAGTTGCAGCACAAAGTATCATGCTACAAAATACAATTTTCTTCAAAATCTTAATGCTGACTAATAAATTTTAATACTGTTAAATGTAATTACCTACGATACGAATGTATTTATTATTCTTAATCAGCTGTTTTTATATTAAACACTTAAATTCATACATTTAAAACTATCGAAAGTGCGGCGAATAGCCCCGGTATACAGAGGCATATCTTTTTACTATATTTTTAATGTCTATTTACATTGCATATTTCATTTTCAAATAAACAGCAAATGTTTTCTTTTAAAAGTGGCCAGAGTTTGATTGAAAATCACAATCTAAAAAAAATTAATTGTAAATTTAAAACTGTATCGCACATTCAAAACGCTTTTTAGATGCATAAATCAACCAAACTGTAGTATTTTAATAATGAAACCTTTTCAGAAATATTTCTTTTTGTACAACACTCCAAAACTCGACTAAAAAAGCTCACTCTACTTCTTCTCTGCTTTGAATCAACTCGAGTACTTCTCACTCGTTTCTTTCGCTCCGTCTATCGATGTTATCTTTACGATTGGGCTTGTTTGCGGCAGTTTTAAAGTGAAACTCGGGGAGTTATCATTTATTTTTATGAAAATCACTTGTCCACCGTCTATACAAAAAGGTTACAAAGCGAAAATATTTAATGCTGCGGAAAATACAATGAACAGAAAAGACGAAGTGGCGATGATAAAAAGTAACAATAGTAATAATAATAATAAAAGTTGATTGAAGAGGACAGAAATTTATATAAAAATATTATTTATGAATAATTTTTGAACTACAGTTTGTCCCAAACCCTTTTTTCAGTGCGTCACTAATTTTGACGTCATATAGGATTTTAAGAATGTCGAGAATTATTGCATGACATTTTAGTTAAATCTGACAGTTGCAGGATCGTAATCGGCTAAACGTGAAAAGGTTATTTTTTTTAATGCATAGCAGTTTGTCATAATTCTATTCTATTCTGTTCTATTTTATACATTCCATGGAAAGTGCTTAATTAGCTAAGATTTGTTTATGGATTTATTATTATTTATTACAAACACTAGGGAATTGGAAGGTTTGTTTATTTAAAATAACGCTTCCTCCTAGAATCTTTTAAGAGTTGACTGCAAGGTAAAAAAAATTACTGACAATTGCAAGGCATCAAAGTAAACATTCCTGCGATAAAATAATATCGATTTAAATCAGTCATATTTGGATAAGGAATTTTCTGATAAGTTTGTGTGGCAGCCAATAGTTTAATTTTGTGAAGAGTTGTCATTAAATAGTGGAAATAGTTTAAATAGTGAAGCAGTTGATTTTTGAGTTATTCTACCAGATTTGGTGT
This sequence comes from Diabrotica balteata, assembly GCA_918026665.1. NCBI lineage: Eukaryota > Metazoa > Arthropoda > Insecta > Coleoptera > Chrysomelidae > Diabrotica > Diabrotica balteata. The sequence continues at coordinate 82,795,177 of OU898284.1, forward strand.
GCAAATGAAAGAAGGTTATAAAGTTTAGTTAAAAAAACAATATAAATAGTTTAAATAGTGAAGCAGTTGATTCTTGAGTTAATCTACCAGTTCCGATATCCAGATGAAATCGTGTTAATGGAGTTTAGTTAAAAAACAAGATACAGAATGTAAGTTTACCTTCTTTTTTATGAATAACAAAAATGAATATTATATTTCAAACAATCTATAATCCCATTCAGAATCTGATTCTTGAAAATCAATGATTACACTAGATATGTGGCTGGTATCAATTATATCCTACATTTCAAGAAAATGTCGTGGTTCTAAAAAGAACCGTTTTAATACATATAAATATCCATAAAGGTATTAGTTTAAGATATTTCCTCAATATCATTCCGGAATTCACAATCTGATTCGCGAGCGACAGAAACTGAAATAAAGATAACTCAGCCTCATTTTCTAATTGAAACTAATTTAATAATTTTAATATTAGTCTTTTTTCATTCTCGGTATATCTCGGAATATTTAAAATATTTTTATGACAATAAATACAGAATTTAATTTTCACTGTAGTTAAAATGTCTGAAAATACTAACCTGGAATGGCAATTATCATTTTATCAGTTGTTGTGAAAGTACTGTCACTGTCATTATCAAGATCATCTGTGTCAAATTATATTTATATGCATAATTGATTGGATATCTATTTAGCATATTCTAAACTCCAACCAATTATACGTTCGTAAGTAGAATTCGCTTTAATATGCGAATACCCGTAAACGATACCTAATTTTCTAATTTCTATGTATAATAATAAGCGACTCACGTTTTTTTCTGTCACTTCTAGCTTAATGCGTTAGAGAGAATTCGAACAACTATGACGCACTGAAAAAAGGGTTTGGGACGGACCGTATGTACTATCATGCTATGATTTTGTTGATTATTAGTTCATTGTGACACTTAAATAAAAATCTCTTTTCTTTACAGATATTGTGAATAAAAGATTACACGTTTCAGAAATAATATTAGCATGTTCGCACCTAATCTATTGATACTAGTATTCTAGGCGGGATCTGTTTTGGATTGGACATTTTCCATAGAAAGCTATTTTTTTGCTAGTAACCTTGTGCTAAATTTTTTATTTACCAAAATCTGAAAACAATTGAAAATTTCTCATTTTTTTGCTCCTATTTTCATTTATAATTCGGAAAATATTGATCCTAGAAAAAAATTATATCAAGTTGAAAGTTTCGCTATTCAATTTTATACAACATCTAGTTAGCTAAAAATTAAAAATTTAATGTTTATTGTTAAAAAAATGGCAATAATTGAAAAAAAGGTACAAAAAATGAACTTAATCCTTTAAATATTTTCGACTTTCTAAACTTGACTTACAAGCTGCATATTCCGCCTAGAAAATCTGTTTAATATGTTTAACCTTCGGAGTACGGAGATTATTTGACTTACTTAGATTACGAAGATGGGTCAAGCGTGACCCATTCTCATTCTATTTATAAGGATGTTTTAAATAGTCAGTATTATTAAACAGTATCTTTAATTCAACAAAAAAAAAACAAAGAAACATAAAAATTATGATCCCAAATTTTTGTATTTAAATTTTTTAAGATGGTTCACCATCGTGGTCTTTTTGGCAGTAGTTGCATTTAATTTTGACAATATGGACTTCTTCGCGTTTTGAATGAGTATTACAAACAAATCTTTTACACATGTCACACCTTTTTGAATATTTATTGTCACTACCCCTACAAGAATAACAACGACCTCGTTTTGTTGCAGATTTCGGCACTTCGATTTGCTTTTTTACACTAACACCGGTGGTCTCTATTGCAGCGATTACGGATTTAGGGTATCCGGTGGGTTCTTCTTGTATTGCTTCCGCTCTTCGTTTTATATTGGGCGAGGTTAATTGTTTTCCAAGCTCCTCCAGAAATAGTTTTCTGCGATGTTTTATATTTACTTGGCTGTTCCATTCAGGATTTTTCGTATTCCAGAGAACGAAAGCATTGTAGCACGCAATATCCAAAAAGTTGAAAAATATACGTAAGGGCCATCTTCTTGTTGCTCTTTTACATGTGTACTCTCTGATCAATTTATCTAAAATATCGACTCCACTTTTGGTTTTGTTGTAATCCAAAATAATCTTTGGTTTAAATTTTTGGTTTTCATCAGAAATTTCATGTTCATTGTGTAAGGTCGATAATAATACAACAAACTTATTAGGCTTGGTTACATATGAAACTAAGGTAATGTTTTTAGTGAACAAAAATTTTGAAGAATACAGTGAGCGATCTGTCATTTCAAGCAATGATTTGGGTAAACTCTTCCTATTTTTTCTGATAGTACCCAAAAGAGTTAAATTTTTGGTTAACAGTTCTTCAGATAAAGCAATATCGGTAAAAAAGTTATCAGTTGTAATATTTCGACCAGACCTATACCAATGTTCTGCAAGTGTTTTGACAACTCTTGGGCCTTGGTTACGTTCAGATTGATCACCAATCTTTCCAGTATATATCTCAAAGTTACAGCAATAAAAATTTTCAGCGTCACATAGGGTCCAAGCCTTTATACCGTATTTCTTTGGTTTACTTGGTATATAAATCAGAAATGGACAACGTCCCTAAAATCTATAAGCTGCTCGTCAATAGTACCAAAAGCAGATGGTTCGTATGATTCCCTACAATTTTGGGCAAATAGATCAGCGATTTCTCGAATAGGAGCTAATTTATCTCGTTCTCTTCTTTCTGCTCTCGTTTCCAAATTATCAAAGCGAATATGCTTCAAAATACTTATAAATCTATCCCGGCTTAGAGATGCTTTATATATAGGACGCGTAAATGCATTATTTGTATTGGACCATAAATTATGCACCTTCTCATGGGACTCTCTGAACCTTCCACATAATATAAGTATACCAAAAAAAGCACGCAGTTCGACTAGATCAACTTCAATCCAATCCTTCATTTTTTTCTCGTTCTTACTGTTATACGCAGCTATGAACTCAATAGCTCTCTTATTGGTATACTCAAGAATCATTGACATTATACTATCAGAAAAAAATAAATTGAAGGCATCCATGCATGTCTCAATATTTTGACTTTTCTTAGTTAGACCTACGTTTTTCTGTAATAAATTACATGCCAATGTCTTACCCTTTTTTGGAGCTAAATAACGCCATGTTCGTCCTTCGCACAAAACATCAGATACGCTAGATCTTTCACTATCTATATTTTCAGAAGTTGTCGCTAAAACTTCCTCATTCTCGAGTTCAGTAATTGATAAATTACCTTCATGTGCTTCTGGCTCACAACCGTCATTATCACTCGCTTCACTATTGCTTTCATCCAGCTCTGCAACATCATCTTCTTCACTATCTGATAGGAGTAAGGCATACAACTCAGCTTCACTCAAAGGTTTATTCTTTTTCCACATTTTGATATAATACTGCACACTTCAAGATCGATGCTTGAATTAAATTGATCAACAAACGTGAAATACCGCTTTACACCAAAGTTAGACCTCTCGTCTCGGACGTTCCCATAGAATATGCCTATTAGACACTACATTACTCCCAAGGTTAACTTCTATCTACTAATATTTCTACAAACATAATCATTTTGCCTTGAATACGTTCACTGGAAAACAGAGACGGCTGCGTTTTACGTGTACCTACAAACACTACATTACTCCCAAGGTTAACTTCTATCTACTAATATTTCTACAAACATAATCATTTTGCCTTGAATACGTTTACTGGAAAACAGAGACGGCTGCGTTTTACGTGTACCTACAAACACATTGAAAAATTCTTCAAAATCCGAAGACCGGGTCAGGACTGACCCGACATCATAGATTTTACGTAGAGGAAAAACTGCAATTTGCATGTTCACGAATGATACACGAAAAAATAGATTGAAACAAATAAGGAGAACTTACGAACAATCAGATTTGTAAAAAAATTATTTCATGAAATATTAAGAAATAAGTGAATTTCGGGTCACGCTTGACCCAGTCTTCGTACTCCGAAGGTTAAAATGTGTGCTAAATTTTGTTAAGATCGGTGGGATAGGTTTTACATAATAATTTTGCAATCCAGCCTAATGGAAAAGAATTGCAAATTTTCAAATTTATACTATAACGTTAATAAGGCCCTCAGATAATTGCAAATTTTTTTACATATAAAGGAAGGCTCAAACTTTCAAACGATTTTTGTAAAAGAATTTTTTTTAAATTTTAAACCTTTTTTAGGCTTATAAACAAATTGAATAACTTTACGAGCTTTAAACATATCAATTTCAAAATTTATACACTTAAAGAACATTAAAATATGCTTCTTAAAAAAAGATACATTCGGCTTACTGGTTGCCGACATATTGAAGGTCAAAGTTGGTATACATTTGCCGTGTAACCATAAGTGATAGAGGGCTCGTTTTTAAACAATAAAGATATAGAAATGAAAAATGAAGGTTTTGAGGAAGAAATAATACCTGAAGATTTTTGTCCTTCCAAAAAAAGAAAAAGACTTTAAAAAAATTATTGAAGATTGAGTCAAAATAAAGTTTATTTATGAAATTTTTTATTGTTCGCCTTTGTTTTAACAATTTAAATTATTTATTAACAATTTATAAATACATATTTGTTTACTAAATGTAACAATTTACTTCAATGTATAGATTGCAAGCTCAAAAAAATGCATGAAGAAAAAATGCAATTACTTGAAAATATGATATTTAAAATCCTTGTCGTCAGAGACATCGATTTAAAAAAAAAGAGCAAAATTGGTTAACAAGAAGCCGAGATAATGCAATTTTTAGCGCGCGCTATGATTTTGAACTCGCCGATTAACATTTCGAGTGAATGTCCCCCACCATCACCTCTTATGCATTCCAAGCGACATTTTACGCGAAAACGGTTTTTATTTGTCTTTTTTCTGGATGTTGCCATGAAGCGCACTATGTAAAACTTTTCATATAAAAAGTACTTGACAAGACGAGGGTATGTGTTTAAAAACGAACCCCTTTATCACTTATGGTTACACGGCAAATATATGCCAATTTTGACCTTCAATATCTCGACAAGCAGTAAGCCGAATGCATCTTTTCTTTTAAAGAAACGTCTTTTAATGTTCTTTAAGTATATAAATTTTGAAATTGATATGTTTAAAGCTAGTAAAGTTATTCAATTTGTTTATAAGCCTAAAAAATGTTTAAGAATTTTCTAGGCTCTCCTAGTGAACCGATTTGAATTTTACAAAAAGCGTTGGAAAGTTATCCTTTATATGTAAAAAAAATTTTCAACTATCTGAGGGCCTTATTTAGGGTCTACTATAAATTTGAAAATTTGCTATCCGACCGATCTTAACAAAATTTAGCACACGTTTTAAACACATTAAAAAGTTTTTCTAGACGTAATATGAAGCTAGTAAGTCAAGATTTTTTTGTACTTTTTTTATATTATTGCTATTTTGCAACAATAAACATTAAATTTTCAATTTCTAGCTAACGAAATATTGTGTAAAATTGAATAGTTAAAACTTTAACTACTTTTAATTTTTTCTGTAGGATCAATATTTTCCGAATTATAAACGAAAATATGAGCAAAAAAATAAGAAATTTTCAATTGTTTTCAGATTTTGTTAAATAAAAAACTTAGCACTGGGTTTGTGACTGTCGCATATCTTGTCCATTATGGTCTGAATTTCAACAGATCCCGCCTGGTCTATAGACGTTCCTTAGAAACAGATATAGGTTTTTAGGTACAAAACAGGAATATTTGATTAAAACTCGGACACATGAATTAGTTATAAAGTTTAATTCATTAAGCGATGCAGGGCATATAAACAACGATAAATTTAACAAATAATTGTTAAAAATGTTCCAAATGAGTCTCTACCTGGGATAAGTAACAGTTTAATTATGACAATTTATTAGTTTTTTTCTCAACTACAAGTGTTTATTGCATAGTAGCAAGCAGTTTATTGAAAAAATTTTTCTAACTTTGATTAGCATTCTAAACGCTATCTTAACGTATAAGTTTAATACAAATTATTGTTTGCTTCTATTGTTTTGGTAATAGCCAATTCGGCTGATGCAAATTTGTTAATAAATAAAAACGAACGTTATCTTTAAAAATTGGTTAAAATGTATGCAAGCGTCTAATGATTTTTAGAGAAAACATTTTCAAAAGTAAGGTTGTATTTATTTTAGAATATAATCTGCAATTTCGGAATATTAATAATTCGAGAATTTTATTATTTTTTTTTACTTTAAAAATCAAAAATGATTAATTTAATACAAAATTATTCTAAAGATTTCAAATTTTACAGTTCAAATATGAGTTTAAATAAAATCATTCTATGAATTACCATATTTAAAGCTTTCTTTGAATAGAAAACAGTACAGACGGCACGGAATTATGTAAATTACCGGAAAGCATTTACCTAAAAATAGGCCAAGTCTCGCAAATAAGCACTACACCAAATCCTCGACCATTTTGCGTCTTGTAATAGTTGCAATCTGGTCTCATCCGAGATTATCCGAGTTGCACAACCTCACTGTAGACTCATTAAAATCGATTAGATTTAGATGGTGACGTGAAAAGATTTACTTTTCCTCTTCTCCGATTCAATCTACTCGTTTTCTACACTTCTTTCTATGATTGTTATCTGTTTGATGTAGCTTGTTTGGCGAGTTTTAAAATAGAGTGTGTATGTTGTTCGAAAACGATATTTACGACAAGTCTTTTATGTCAGTATAAAATGGGGGTTTTTATAGATTTAAAATTTGGACCAACGTAAAAATTTTACATAAATACTTTTATCCCGAAAAGAAATTTGTATGCACAGAATAAAGAAATGTTTTGAGGCTAATCTTATCGTTTCCAGATTTCAAGTTCTACATAGTAATGGCGGTTGTTATTTTATTTGCAGTAGTTATTAGTCTTATTATACGAGGTAAATATATTTTTCTGTATATATATATATAATATATATATATATATATATATATATATATATATATATATATATATATATATATATATATATATATATTCCTTCAGGCCTGTCGAGACCACAAAGTCATACCCAAATTTCTAAACTTAAAACATCATACTTCTTTTTCTTTTATCTCCAAAATTCCTAGAAAGACTAGTTTTTGGCTTGTCCGTGAAGCTATCATTCCTCCAAACAAATACTAGATGTCACAAATATCTTCTTCTTTTTTATAAGCAAAATGCTTGTTCAATGTCGATTAATGCCTCTATTGAAGGTTATCACTCCATCTTTTGCGTGGTCGCCCGATACTTCTTCTACCTTTTGGTGATTTGTCCCTCGCTATTCTGACTAATCGGGTCTCTTCCATTCTGTTTATGTGTTCGTTCCATTCCTTTTTTCTGTTCAGTGTCCACTCATTTATTTCTGGTATATTGCATTTTCTTCTGATCTCTTCACTCCTCATTCGATCCCTCAGTGTGTTTCCTGTAATTCTCCTCAGTAAACGCATCTCCGCTGTTTCTAGTAGTTGCTGAGTTTTGGAGGTATCCGGTCTTGTCTCTGAAGTGTATGTCATTATTGGTCTTATTGTTGCTTTGTAGATTCTTGATTTCACGTCGGTATTAATGTGGGGATTGCGCCATATCGTGTTATTAAGACAACCTGCTATTTTATTAGCCTTTTGTACTTGATTTTTCACTTCCTTCTCCACATCTCCGTAGCTAGACAGTGTAATTCCTAGGTAATTTGTCTCCATTACTTGCTCAATGCTGATACCGTCGATTTCCAGTTTACATCTAATTGGTTCTTTACTGATTACAATTGTTTTAGTTTTCTGTGTAGAGATCACCATATTAAAGTCCTTTGCCCTTGTGTTGAATCTATGGGTTAGTCTTTGTAGATCGTCTTCATTGGATGCAATTAGGGCCGCATCATCTGCATAGCAGAGTATTCTGATTTCTTTGTTCCCCATTTTGTATCCTCTTCCTTTATTAATAGTATTGATGATTTCATCCATGATTAGATTGAATAGCGTTGGACTAAGCGAGTCTCCTTGTCTTATTCCATTGCCCATATCTATTGGATCTGTAAGCTGGTCATCTATTCTGACTTCCATATTGTTGTTCTGGTAAATGTTCTCTATTGTTTTTATAACATTTAGTGGAATTTCTCTATCGTAAAGAAGGTGAATTACATCTTTAAGCTTTACTTTATCGAACGCTTTCTTCAGGTCTATTAGACATATGAATGCTGGTCTGTTATACTCTAGTGCTTTCTCGGTAATCTGTTTTATGATGAATACTGCATCTGTGCACGATCTTCCTGTGCGAAAACCCTGCTGTTCATCCGCTAAGGTAATTCTCTGATTTATTTGGCCTTGCAATATTTTGGTTGTAAGCTTCAAAGTGGTGTTTAATAAGTTGATACCTCTGTAGTTTTCAGGTTGTTTTTTATCTCCTTTTTTGTATAGTAGGATAAGCTCGCTTTTCTTCCACTCTTCAGGTATTTTATTATGTTTGATGATTTTGTTAATTAGTGCTGTTAGCTGTTCTGTTAATGCTTCTCCACCATATTTCAATAATTCATTTGGAATTCCATCTTTACCTGCGCTTTCTGTTCTTCAGTTTTTCTAAAGTTTGTTTTACTTCTTGTACGGTTATCTCGACTTCCTCGTTTGTAATGATTTCTGGTGTTTCTGGTTCTAACATCATTTGCTGTTCATCATTATAAAGCTTCTTTAGGTATTCAATCCATGTGTCGTTATCTATGTGTTTAGGTTCGATTAAGTCTTTCATCTCTGATCTTTGGCCTCTTATAAAACGCCATATTTCCTTTTGTAGACCGTAAAAGTCGTGTTCCATTTCTTTTGAGAAGCGTTCCCAGTGTTCGTTTTTAATTTTTCTTACTAGTGCTATTGTTTCGTTTCTTCTTCTTCTTCTTCAGGTGCCATCTCCGCTACGGAGGTTGGCAATCATCATAGCTATCTTAATTTTTGAGGCAGTAGCTCTAAATAATTGTTTTGAGCTGCATCCAAACCATTCTCTCAGGTTCTTCAGCCATGAAATTCGTCTTCTTCCGATGCTTCTTCGTTTCTTATATTTTTGTAATTGTTGTATTCTTGTTGTGTTTTGTTAGACATGTATCTTAAGTAAGCTTTCTTTTTTTCTTTGCATTTTTCTTTCACTTCTGCGCAGAACCACGGAGTTTTCCGCTTTTGGAAATATTTATTTTTAAGAATTTTCCTTTCTCCTACAGCTTCTTTTGCTGAATCTAGGATGCTTGCTTTAATTTTCGCCCAGCTTTCTTCGATTCCATCACTTTCTACGATGTGCACGTTGTCGAGTTTATCTTTGACTCTTTTGGTATAGAAGTTTTGTTGATTCGTTCTGCAGACTCTCGACTTTTACCTTTGTGGTGTATTCTTCTTTTTTATTTTTATTGTTTTTATTGTTACATATGCGTGTCGTCATTCTGATTTTTCCAAGTATAAGCTTATGGTCGCTTCCTATTTCTGCAGATGTTAGTGCTCTTATGTCCAATACTTGAGAGGGATGTATTACCCTGTTCGTCAGGATGTAGTCTATCATTGACCTTTGACCTCTTGTATTTTCGAATGTGTATTTGTATTGTTCCTTATGAGGGAAAAAAGTGTTGTTGATGCGTAGTTCATTCGTGCTACATAGGTCCGTGAGGAGATCTCCATTTTCATTTCTGATGTCTTCGTTATGACGCTGTTTTATCCCTGGTACGATGTCGTTGCCAACACGGGCATTAAAGTCGCCCGTAACGATCATAAATTCATTTTTAGGGACCTCATTTATCGTGTTTTGGAGGTGTTCGAAGAAGCTTTCTCTTGTGTCTGCGTCTCTGTTGTTCTCTGGAGCATAAATGGCTATTATGTGTAGAGACTTATCATTTAGTTTGAGTTTTACGTAAACTGTTCTTTGTGAAATGTATTTACAATCCTCTATTTGGTCAATGAATTTCTTGTGTAAAAGTAGGGCTACTCCTTCTTTAGCTCTGGTTTCTTTTGCCACGCCGCTGTAAATCAACAAGTAATTATCTAGCATAATTTGACCCTTTCCTTTTTTCTTGGTCTCCTGGAGTGCGCATATATCTATATTTTTCTCCGTTAGTTCTTTGGTAATTTCTTGTTCTCTGCTGTTCAAGGATTTTACGTTCCAAGTACCGATTCGGAGTATGTTTTTCGTTTTCCATGAATTCGTTGTCCTTTTTCTCGCATTGGTCATCGTCGTAGATTCAGTCCTGTTCCGAGGCATTAACCTGTTTCTTTGAGCTGGCTGGTTTATAGTCCTACAGTAGGGTGCTAACCTGGTTGAAGACCAATTTTCTGTCAGGGTTTATTCCCATAGCCGATATGTTCCAGTTTTAAGGCGCCAGAAACTCGCCTTTCACCCTCTCTCGTCAGCTACATAACGCACACCCATTGTGCGCCATGCACCCAGTGGTTACGCGGCGTATTGCCTTCGAGGACGTGAGAGTAGGATTTGTTGGCAGAGCTGAGTTCTATTCCTAGAACTTCCGACTTTTTCGTCAGAAAACAGTGGACGTTTCTCAGAGTTTTATTGCAGTGTGAGCTTCGGCAACTCGTACTGCCTCCGAGGTCCCTTACCAACCTTTAACAACCGTCACAAATATCAGTATTTTTAATCTATGGTCATCTATTCATGCTTTAGATGTACATCGGACAGTTTCGACCGTGTCAAAACACAGATAGCCCTAAACACTTTTAAATCAAAGACTGAAAATCAGAAGCGCAAATTAGCGCATCTGATTACCGAACAAGTTTCAACAACTACGCTGAGACCCACTACACTGCTCTCCTTAGCCAAAAGGGCGTACCACAAAAGTCTAGATTTTCACAATTCACACTTTTGTTATATTTTTATTAGCACTGACACTTTTTCAATATTTTCATCTTTAACTATCTTAAAGTGTGTTTTATAATACAATTATATTTTAGATTACTGATTTTTTTAGAATCTGTTACTATATAGAACCAAACAATGAGATAAGCCTTTTTTGCTTAGTATAAGTTATAAGTCATAAGTCAGTGTGATACCTTTTAAGTACTAACACTATTAAGTAGTTTTAAGGTAGTTTTCTAGATACTCCATACTTAAACACATTAACCAAAATAATTAACTTTTACAGACACAGTTCAAGCAAAAAAAAACTTTTCCACAAATTAACAGTTCTAATCAGACACTAAGATTTTCCCAAAACTCATCCGTGGGTTTGCTATGATGCCTTTTAGGTTTCTAATTATGTTGTTCTTTTTTTTTAGTAGATATTTCTTTAGAAGTTACTTGAGACTTCGGTTTAGGGAAAATGTGGTTTTTTGTGATTTTTGAGTTTAGAAATTTCCTTGCACTCCTTATTATCGAAGTCATTTTTTATCCCAAACAAGACAAACTATTTTTTAAGATCATGACGTGAACATCAGTTCCAATTGATGCATTTTTGACTGCAGTCACAAAACCTGTAAAGACATGCATCTTCTCCATGCATGTCATGGACAGCTCCATTCTGTGATGGAACGAATCTGGTGCCATAAATGTATGGCCTGGTTCAATATATCTTAAAGTTGCTTGTGAAATGGTTGTTTCATCTGAATTTATTAGGTACAACAAAGCAAAAAATAAAAACCAGTTTTTGTTCTGAGATAAACAGTTATTTAACCATATTGTTATGTTCTCCACATCCTTTCTAAACAAAAGAAATTGATTAAAAGTACTGAATAACTCGTCTTTGGTCTGACCAAATAGGCCATCGTGCCACACAGCAGCAAAAGGTTTGCAACGTTTTTGCTTTTTTCCCACTGGTACAAATGTTTCGTTGTACACAGATACTCTATGTGTAAGTATGGCAGATTTAAACGTCTCTAGCCTGCGAATCATAATAATCTTTTTCATGTCTACGCAATAAACTATGGACTTTACATTTTTTTCCTTTTCTTTGTCTTCAGTGTATAATTTTTATGATTTATTTGACTTTTTTTGTGAGCTTTCCATTTATTGCAACTCTCACACGACTTATCCAGGTTTTCTTTGTCATGGATTTTGTCACGTTCTTTAAATTCCTGACACAACTCGTACTCCTAGGTTGATTCAAAAATAAAAGTAAATTTGTAGTTTTCTAAAAAAGCAAAGCTTCTCAAAGCAACTAAAAGTTAGCAATTGTCACAAACACCAAACATAGCCTCCAACTACAAACACTGAGATTTAAATGAAAATTAATGAGCTGAGTTTAAGTACTCTCGCGCTCACCTCGTTATCTGGCACGTTTTACAATCCTTAGCAAATTAGACGTATCTCAGAGGTAGGTTCTAGTTGCTAAGAAAAGATGTCATTTCAGGTTATTTGTTTCTAAAACAAAGTGCCTTAATTCAGAGAAAGGATTTTTTTGCTAAGTAACTTAAGATATGACTTTTTGGCTTACGATCTGAATAATTTGTTGAGATGTGCCTTTTTCTTTAGTACATATATAGCAACACTAAAGTAAAAAGAACAGAAAATAACAACAATTTTAGATACGCCCTTTTGTCTTAGGAGGGCAGTACAGTGGTTCATAACTTTCCTTATACTCCTATTTCAACCATATCCACTCACGCTTTAGCAAAATGTGTTATCTACTCTGTTACTCCACGTTCCAAATGAGACAATTATCTATTAAACTGAAGAAGCTATCTACAGTTTACCTTCCGACGATGCTGAAATAACTATAAGATATAGACATTATAGACAAGACATCGTTAGTGTTCTTAGAAACTCAAAGCCTTCTACTCCGAAAATGAGCCCATCTGAGACAATCGCCCTGAAAGAACTTGAGTCCAATCCAAATCTAGTCATTTTTCCCGCCTATAAAGGCAATGCCACCGTCATTCTAAACACTTCCTCTTATAATAGCAAATTCTCAAATCTCATTAATACTCCAGACTATAGACCAATTACTAATAATTAAACAACCGATTTTGAGAAAACTGTTGGATACAGTAAATGTTGCAACTATCGCATTGTTGGCGGATATTTTCAGACACATGAACTTATTGAATTTAAAACTACAATGCAAGGAAAAACTTGTTGAATTGAACTTACTAAACTTTTTTCTGAGGATATTAAGGCAGAACTTTTGCATTATCATCTAATTAAACTCGTTTGTAAAAGTAATAAAGATATTGATGTTCCCCAGTTCTCAAAGTTATTCTCGCCCCTTAAATCTCTCTTCTTTAATCCGTTTGTGATAGTAGTAAAGATATCGATGTTACCTAGATAAAAATATTTCAAATTACGCCTCAAAAATGTATTAAACAAAGACGGGAGAAAAAACAATATAAAGCTTTATAATTATCTTTTTCTTTGAGTTTATTTCATACCCCTCCCTAAACGAGGTGGCCTAGTTGCCTGGTTTAAACTACTTAACTAGGATGACCTCCTGAAGGAGGTTGCATCTACTGGATGGTTTCTAGGTATCCCCCCTCCTGGTTACACCACTGCCTGGTTTGGTATTGAGTATTCGGACCGCGAAAGTGTAGTAGGTTTTCAAAACGGACCCTCAGGGATTACATTTGTTGACCTTGACCTAGAACACTGCCGACTTTTCTTCATCAAATTCAAAATTATGTTACTACCTACGAACAAATCGCTGTAGATTAAGTCTTTCAGAAAAAAATTTCTTAAATTATAACTATTACAATATTTTACCAAACAGTATTAAACAGCTAAGCTGTAATAATTTCGATAGAGTTATAAAAAAAACGGGTGTGGCAGTCCAGTGGGACTGCCGGTAGAAGTTACACTTCTATACGCGCGTTCGCCGTAACAAATTTATATGGGAGTCAATCTGCACAATCAATACTAATGTATTCTATAGGTAAGAGAGAGCAGAAAGAGAAAATGAATTAGTAATATAGGTATATAGTGCATCGTTTGCTGTATATAAACATTTGACCTTTAGTAGGAGTGTAATAAATGACGGATTGTATGGACGTTTTTTCACATTTGGTCATAGTGAAGATAGCCTCAAATGGGTTTGACAGAATGAAATATTGGTGTTTGGCAGTGTTGAAATTTATATTATGAATGAAACATACGCAATCAAAATCAATAAGATATTTAAAAACTAATACTTAACGATTACCAAAAAAAGAAAAAGTGTAATAGTTTTTAACAGTAAATAGTAAGATGTCAGTATAAATAATAAAGTTCAAAAGGCATTTGTTGCAATCTGGCAACTGATGGTTCGAGGGTTCTGACTCTATTTCCAAATATATCTGCTAACCTATCAAAGGGCAATTGCCAAAAAAAAATTCTAATAATTGGACGGCCTCAGTGCAAAAGGTAACATGTCAAATTACTTGGTTTTGAGGAAACGAAAAAAACGATTCTTGGGTTTTTTTCGAATAATTTTTTTCATATTTTTTCAGAAAACGATACAAAATAGTGGTTATTATTGAACTTTAAAAAATTTTATAGCTGAACTTTCAATTTAGTCAAATTTCTTGACTTGTTACAAAATGCACAATATTTTCCTTACTTGTTACCAATTACACAGACTTACTCAGGTACTATTTCTTTTTTTTAGCAGCTTCAAGGCACAAAAATACATTAAATTTATTACAAAAACTTTATTAATAAAAAAGGTATATCTAACGTGTATGTATTATTATAAAAAATGGTAAATAAAAAAATGCTAGTCCTCTTCGTCACTTATTAAAGGATCGAGCAAAACACCTTGGGCTGGTAGATCTTGATAAAATTTATGATACACCGGCGAGAGGTACAGAAATACTGACAAAATGTCTCTTTTTTTCCAATGATAGTGGCAGTGGTTGTTGGTAAGCCTGTTTTTTTTTGTAAATGATAATTCTGTTTTCAACAGGTTTTTGACCTGTGCATGAGTCGCTGTACAAAACGACATGTGAAATATTTTTTTCTATTTGGTGGAGTCCATGGAACACACAAGAAGCAATCTCGTTTCCTCCTCTTTTTGCCATATTCTCATACCACAGAAAACATGAAGCGACTCCTGTTTTCATGTTGTGCATGGTCAGATTAAATGTTCATAATTGTCGTTTACAGAAGGCCCCTGATGTTTGCACAAGTGAAGTTCCCCAAGCACGCTTGTAAATCAAATGCAATTGAAGTAAAGTTTGGGTTATTCTGACTCTGCTGCTTGTCTGCCAACTTCATTGCATAAGTTAATAAAGCTTTCATGTGATGATTCTTCCTACTTTCCAGTAACAATTCCTTCTCGATAGCTTGAGCGTATGAAAATTTTATTTTAATTTCGTCACGTGTATGAGAAGTACCCTTTTTAGGATTTTTATTTTTATTCCGGAGTTACGAAAGGCGTTGCCATAAATAGTTAAACTGACTGGGTCATCTACTTCTTGTTTATATTTACTGTAAACTTCCTCCGGCGTGTAGTGAGGTGGCAAATATTTTTTAGTAGTCTCTTTACGACAGTAATGACTCTCATATGCTGGAAGAGATGCAAGGTGCTAATGCACCAAAGCCATTCTGTCTGTGGATATTTTATTTCCAAGGATGTGCTTGCCTCGTTCATCTGGGGTGGTTGTTGAAGCATGGAAAGCCTTTTTTGTTGGACAATGGTCCATACAAACTTTACTGTCTCGCCAAATATTGTGAGAAAACAGCTCTTACAGACATCGATCCTTTGGCCCTGAATCGGAATATTGTAATGAACTAAAGCTGTTCTTTTCTTCTGGTTTTTAGGCGTATTTTGTCGCGTCCTTTAACCCTGGTTCAGATTATCATCTTTACTTAAGAGACCGCACAGATAGGCTGCCCTTCGGTAACGTGTCTTTAAATTCCAATAGGCAGTGAAAATATTTTTTTGATTTTCAAGTGAAATTTTCCCACTGCACTTTTTTCTGCAAGAAGGCAGTGGTAGCTAAATTCGGCCCAGCAACTTTCATACCTTGCCCCGTAAAATACGCTAATCCTTGATTTCGGGATAACTTTCTTTTTTTCTTTCTTCTCTAGTATCACCTTTTGAGCCTCTCTTTTTAACTTTTTCTTGGGGTTGATTTTCCTCTACATTTATTACATCATTGACGATCTGAGGAAGTAAGACTTAAGCACAAAAGTAACCTCCAACAATACGTAACCTTTGCATTGCACCAAGCACATGTCCATAGCACACTCCCACCAAGGTTGAATTAATCTATGCACATGTCATTGAGGACAGGGTTGCCAGAGTAGTAGTGTCTTAAACAAGGACGGACAAAAGATACCAAACCAAACCAAAATGTACTGTTACTAACTGGAAACATGACATCCAGGCAGTGTTTGGTGAATTCAAATACTGTAAAGGAGGTAACAAGTCCACTTATTTCCTTTTGCACAAATGAAGTTTTTCATATTATTTAACTTATTACGTTCTACACGTAAAAAAATGTAGCCTTTCAGTGGTAGTAGACTTGTTTCTTTTTGCACAGAGTTAGACATTGGTAAACCAATTATTATCACATGAGAAAAAAAATCCGAAAAATGACTTGTTACCTTTTGCACTGAGGCTGTCCAATTAATTGCAACTAATATCAAACGAAACAAATATTACTTCATTAATAATTTTATATAAGGTATAAAAATGCAGAATCCATAAAATAATATAATAAAAATGTACATTTTAAAAGCTTTATCTCTTTGTATTTGAAGCATAAACATATACATTATAAGACTTGGCAACCCTTCCAATGCAATATTTCGTTCTGTGAAACTTAATTGACAGCTAATTTAAGGCTATCTTCACTGGGACCAAATGTGAAAATTGTCCGGATTGTATCAATATTTACAACAATAAAAATTGCAACACAATAAATACACTGCAACATACTTCAATATAATAATACAATATAGGGGAAAAGTGGGGGAACCGTGCGCGGTGGGGAACGGTGCGCACCATTAAAATTCAAATTACGCGGCATACTGAGAGTCCCCTCCCGAACAGGCTTAAGCGGGAACATGCACAGAGTCTCTGAAGCCATTAACTGCCACTGCAGTTGAGTTGTGTACTTAGTGAAAGGCGAAAGTGTGCATTTGAGGTTTTTGTTACTATTTTCCACTTGCACAAATTAAGACGGTGAGTCCGTAAATCTTAACTACTTGTTTTGAAATAATTATATTCTTAAAGAATATCATCTGCTGCATATATGCACACCATTTGGTTGCATTTAGATAAGTAATTTTTGTAGGATGATGTAATTACGTTTTTAAACCATAGTGGGGTAACCGTGCGCGAAAATGCGCACGGTTACCCACTAATCAATTAAATATGAAGCAATATTGTTATCGTTTTTGGGTACTAAAATCCGTCTTTTATTTTCAGATGCCACGAAATTACGTTCGAAAGACTGAAATCCATCAATATAGTGATGAATTGCTGGAGACTGCACTGAATGCAATTAGAAACGATGGGAGGAAAATACGAGAAGTTGGGAGGTCTTTTGGTATTCCTGAATCAACACTCAGAAAAAAGCTTTCTCTAAATCAACTAAAAATCCCCCATCTCGGTAGAAAGGCGATTTTTACAGCAGAAGTGGAAGCTGAATTAACCCACTATATTCTGACACTCGCAAAATTGTTTTACGGCGTAACGCCCCGACAACTGAGGCAGTTAGCGTTTAATTATGCTCAACAGAAAAATATTCCAAATAATTTCAATAAACAAACTCAGTTAGCAGGCAAAGATTGGTTGTATGGGTTTCTCAAGCGAAATCCTGAAATATCATTGAGACAGCCTGAGGGGACTAGTCTTAATCGAATTGCTGCATTTAATGCGGACGAGTTAAAACTTTTTTATTCAAATCTCGAGAAAGTTTTACAAAAATTTAAATTTGAAGCAAACAGGATATATAATATGGACGAGACGGGTGTAACCACTGTACAGAAGAAGTGCCCGAAGGTTTATGGACGTAAGGGTGTAAAAAAAGTAGGAGCTGCTATTTCAGGTGAAAGAGGGAGGACCATTACAGCCGTATTTTGCATGAGTGCCACAGGAAATTATATCGCGCCCATGCTGATATATCCCAGAAAGAGAATGGCTCCTGCGCTGCAGAAAAATGGGCCAACTGGTGCTAACTATAAATGTTCAAAAAATGGATGGATGAATTCTGAACTTTTTCTTGATTGGTTAATGCACTTCGAAAAACAGGCAAATCCCACTTTAAATGACCCGATTCTCCTTATCCTTGACAACCATTCAAGCCATATATCCATAGAGGCATACGATTTCTGTAAGTCAAATCATATTCATATGGTGTCCCTTCCGCCACATACTTCCCATCACCTTCAACCCCTTGACCTATCCTTCTTTGGTCCTTTAAAAAATGCGCTATACAGGGAGTATGATATTTATTTAACTACAACAGGCCATGAAAAGATCACTGAATATGACGTAGCTGAGCTGTTAAATAAAGCGTTCGTAAAAGTCGCATCGATGGAGAAAGCAGTTTCGGGATTTCGTTCTGCTGGAATAAGGCCATTTGACCCTAACAAATTCAACGAAGATGATTTCGCTCCGGCCAACGAAATGAGACAGTTTGTAGTAGAAGGTTCTCCCGAACGTAGCGCTAATTTATTAACACTTGCATCTCAGCCAAATCTACAAAAAATTCCTAATCCGGCAACACCCGAACCTAGTGAAAATTCAGACGGTGAAGATAGACAGACAGCTCATATGCCAAAACAACAGCAGCAGGATCTACCTATTCAAGGTCATCTACCATGTACATCTACCGCTGAACAAGATCATCTACCATCTACATCTAAGTCTGGACACAACCATCTACCATCGACATCTACATTAAATAATTCATTCTTCCAATTTGCACCTATTCCAAGGAGAAAAGAAAAAGGAAGAGTAAAAACAGTGTCTCGTTCGAAACAACACTCTGAAATATTGACTAGCACACCCCTAAAAGAACGATTAGAACAAGCTCAAGCAAAGAAAAGGGAAAAAGACGTGAAAAAAAACATGAAATTAAAAAGTGTCAAAACATTAGGAAAGAACAATATTAAGAAAGATAATAAGAAAATGAAGAGGGCTCCAACACCTGAACTTGATGCACAAGAACGTGACGAGGAAGATGAAATCGAGAATGCTTATTTCTCGATCCCACCTCACTCCTTCTACGGAACCACTACAAGAAAAATAACGGCAAAAGAGAATGTTGCAAAAAAAGTAAAAAAACGCATATGTCAGTCTCCGGAAATTAAAAGAGGGAGAAATAAGAAACCAGCAACGCCTGAATCATCAGAGGTATCTGACATAGACGATAGTGACATTTGTGACGATGATGAAGTAGACGATATCAACCCCAACTATGTTCCATTTGATGCAGAACCTGACGTGCGGACTGAATTATGTGGCATATGTGGAGAACATGGAAAAAGCGAACTATGGTACCGGTGTGTTGCATGTGGCTTATGGAACCACGCGGCATGTACCGGTAAAGATGCCCCCGAACAATACATTTGCGACTTTTGTCAAGGTTAAACAGATACCTACTTAACATTATAGGTATATAATCACTCGTACAATAAATATTTGTTCTTGCATGTGAATTTGTTTTTATACCACTGTATTATTAGGTACTTGTATATTCCAAACTACTGCGCACTGTTCCCCACCCTGTGCGCACAGTTACCCCATGGGGTGGGGAACGGTGCGCAAATGCAATTTTTTACTTTTTCTAATTATATATGATTATGTTAAGAAATTCAATATCTATTATAGTGCATACTGAAAGTAGAATAATTAGGGTATCAGATAACGTTTTTATTTTATTTTTTATGTTTAAGAGTTGACCACCACAACGATTCTCGCTTAGGTGCGCACCATTCCCCCACCTTCCCCTAAATTAAAATGCAATATTCATAAGTACACTTTTGCGTATATTACATATATTTATTAACATGGCAATTCATATTGGGATTCGAACTCACAAACACCAGCGTATGAACCAAACACGTAAAGGATTTGCCAATTAGACATGGCACTAACGGATTTCAAAATTGACAGTTCTCGGTCAAACAGTGATTATTTTGAAATATAATATAGTCTCCCGTTTTATACCGCACGCGGGCTTTGGGAGTATAGGAGGGTAAGTCTGCTATATCTAGGGCCTACGGTATACAATGGCAAGGTAACATGGCCAGATGCTACGCTTCAACCGCCTATTATTACCCTGGTTTTACCCAAGGTATCTCATTTTATTCAGGCTGAGTCGACCTGGGGCCTATAGACATTTTAAAAATGCCTAGTTGTTCTTGCGGCGGTAGGATTCGAACTCACGACCACCGGCATGCGAGGCAAGCACACTACCGCTTGCGCTACGCGGGGGCCCCTTATTTTGAAATATAAAAGCCTAAAAATTATAATTATAACGGTTAGTAAATAATACAAAACATTATCACATACATAAGAATAATATTAATACATATTATATTACTATATATATATATATTGTATATATATATATATATATATAATATAATATATATATATATAATACAAAATGAAACAGTTTATTAGGGTTGCAGTCAGAATATTGGCCGGGATGTTAAAAAAAACACTCTTTTGACTTTTTTGTCGAGCTTTCGGAATGGTTTTATTCCTTTTTCAAGACACTGCAATAAGACAAAAATGTAAATATTTAAAAAATATCACAATTCTTCAGTGTAACTTACTAGTCGTTGAGATTATTTATATAAGCATTTACACTCAACATTTATAACACACATTAAAACATTAAAATATACAATTATGGACACAATACATTATAAAATTTTTAAAATTTATTGTAAAAATAGTAGGTAAAACTTAGTTGATAGCATGTTTTACTTGTGTATATTAACTCATGCAGAGAATGGAAAGTAAACACTGTAATTAATATGTAATTAGGTGTAATTGATGTTATCTTTCTTTTTAGGTGAACTATGCTTTTAACCTGTCTTAATGGTATGCAACATATTATACATAGAGGTGTAATTTATGTACAGGTAAATTTTTATTTTATTTTTGGTGTTTTTCTAGTAAATAACAATAAATGTTGCTTAATTTGTCTATGTCTGACCTTTTGTTAATGCAAGATGTGCTAGATTTTATGAAACACATTTCCAAAAAAACACGTTTTGAAAGGTTCTTTTCTTTTGCCAAAATACAGGAATCATCGAAATTGAATTCATGTTTCAAAGTTAGTGCATGTTCTGTCAATGCACATGCATTGATTTTTTTGGTTTTTATATCACTACGATGTGATATCACCCTGCTGTGAAAATTACGAGATGATTCTCCTATGTAAATTTTATTACAATTAGTACACGGTATAGAATAAACAACATTCGATGACTCCTGTATTGTGAAAGGATCTTTTGTTTTTGTGTAAAGCTTCGATACTGTTTTCACATTTTTGGTTGTAATTTTTAAGCCACTAATATTTTTAAAGATGTTCATTAGCTTAGGTGTCAAAAATGGAATGTAAGGTAGGCAACCATAAGTTATTTTAGATGGTAATATTGATGCGTTATGTGTCAATGTCATTTGTCGGATCTCATTGTTATGAAAATTTTGGTTGACAGAAACTTGTGAAGGAAAAGGAGAACCGAAAATGAGTTTATTTAACAGTCCTATGGGATAAGAATTCTCTTGTAGTATGGATCTCAACTTTTTTAGTCCCTTGTCCCTGAATTCTATGTGTGACAAGTTGATAACCCTCGTTTTTAAAGCCAAAACCAAATTTGTTTTCATCTTAGGCGGATGTTGAGAATAAAAGTTTATGAAACGGTTACTAAAACAAGGTTTACGATACCACTCCGTCCTTAGTATGCCATCATTGCCACGATGGATTAGCATGTCTAAAAAAGGAATCATATTATCAGCCTCTCTCTCAACCGTAAACTTTAGGTGTTCACATTGGGCGTTAAAAGTGTTTAAAACATCAGTTACCTTGTTTTCAGGGACCGATAAAATCAAATCATCTACATAACGTTTAATAAATGGTATGTGAAAAGGTATGTTTTCTTTACACGTTGTTATAAGTTCATCCAAAACAAAATTACATAGTATGGGGGATATTTTGCTGCCCATTGGAGTGCCAAAAATTTGTTTAAAAAAATTACCATTGAATAAAAAGATGTTAGAATCAAATATAAATGTTAACATTCTTATGAAATCATCTAAACTGATCTTAGTATGTGGAGAGATGTTGTTCCAGTTATTTTTAATACTGTTAAGAATAGCATCTAGTGGTAAGTTTGTAAACAGTGACACAACATCTAAACTAATCAATATGTAATTATTCGGAACTTTAACATTGTTAATGAAGTTACTAAATGAAAAAGAATCTCTAATATAGAATTCATTGGATTCGTTGTAGGAAATTGTGAGAATATCTGTAAGGTGTTTAGCAAGTTTACTATTGGGAGCATCAATGGAAGATACAATAGGCCTCATTGAAATAGTGGGTTTATGAACTTTTGGCAATGTATAAAACCTGGGTGCAACTGCATTGTAAATTTTCAAGGATTTTGCAACTTCTGTTGTTATGGATTTAGAAGCAGCTAAATCCGAAACCAGCTTGTTCGCCTTTTGTTGGAGGGTGCACACCGGACTGTTCTTAAGTTTTATGTAACTTTTTGTGTCATTTAATAAACTATTACTTTTTTCAATGTAATCATTTTTATACATTGCCACTGTTACATTCCCTTTGTCACTCCTAACAATGTAAATGTCTGGATTAGATTTCAAAAATTGTTTACACTCATTGTATATTGTGTTCAAAAAATGTCCTTCTTTACTTGTTTTGTGTAAAAAGTTAGTGATAACATTAGTGCTTTGAGATCTCGCAATATCCTTCTCTTGAGGTTCTAGACCAGAAATAAGAAACTCAATATCTGAGAGAAGAGAAGACATTTTAAAATCTCTAGCACTAGGAAATAGGCAAAACTTTGGACCCAAAGACAAAAGTTTTTTAACATTGTATGGAAAAGTGATGTCAGTTAGATTTTTGAACCATTTTTCTTGAAATGTTATTTTTGAAAATTGATCAACTTTTATTTTGTTAAATTTTTTGATGTTATTATTTTTAATTTGAAAGAAAATTTTATTGTATTTAATTTTTTGCCTTCTATAGAATTCTTGTAGTAAAGGAGCAGGTAAATGCTGCTCTAATGTATTTTTTAGTTGATGTAACTTCTTTTCTGTGTATGTAATATCATTTATTGTTACAGAGATTTCTAAATTTAAGACTTTGGTTTTTAAATTTGAATTAAAGTTTTGAATTTTACTACCTAATTTACCTCCTTTATGATGTAACAAGTTATTGATGTTAAACTTTCCATTCTCTATGTGTGCAGGAAAACAAAGATTTTTTCTACATTTCAGAAGGAAAATTCTTCTGTTGTTGAGTGATGCAAGCTTGATGTTGAAATTGGCCCATTGTTTTAGGAAATCTACGCTAGCAGAACCATATCCTCTCCTGATGTTCTCAAAAAACCCCATCGTGTAAATACAAGAAATACTGGATATTATTGACTGTCGATATAAACAAATAAAACAGTTTATTAGGGTTGCAGTCAGAATATTGGCCGGGATGTTAAAAAAACACTCTTTTGACTTTTTTGTCGAGCTTTCGGAATCGTTTTATTCCTTTTTCAAGACACTGCAATAAGACAAAAATGTAAATATTTAAAAATATCACAATCTTCAGTGTAACTACTAGTTGAGTGATACAATGCTTATATAAATAAATTCTCAACGGACTAGCTAAGTTTACATGAAGAATTGTGATATTTTTTTAACTATTTACATTTGGGTCTTATTGCGGAGTGTTCTTGAAAAAAGGAAATAAAACCATTCCGAAACGCCTCGACAAAAAAAGTCAAAAAGAGTGATTGTTTTTAGTTAATCATCCCGGCGATTATCATGACTGCAACCACTATATATAACTGTTTTATTTGTATAGTATTCGACAGTTCAATACTATCCAGTAATTTCTTATAGATAGATGTATAGATATTATATATATATATATTATATTAGATAATAGTACATAGTATATATATATTATATATTATACTATAGATATAGACTATTATAGATATTATGATACTATAATCTTCTATATATACAATATTATATATATAGGAGAGGAAGACGAGAGAAAATATATCTTCTGGTCTCTGTCTCTTTACCCATTATATTAATATAGGTTAATGGTTTCACAGGATTCATCTCACGAGCAAATTTCCAATGCCGACCGGTGCGATTAAATTTTAGTTTTTTAGAGTATAACGTCAAAAATATCTCTTCTAACATTGTTTTTACTGCCCAAAAGAATATTATGACTCATTGCAGAACATCCACTGAACTGCTTACCGTCACTTTGCCATAAATATTTTTTCTGTTAATGTGTTCTTGTTTTTATATATTTAAGTTACGTTTTATATCTCCGTTTTTAATACTATGTATTTTTTTTATTTGCTACAGACAATATTTGTATCTGTTATGTGGTTAAAAAAACTCTACTCTACTCTACTCTACTCTAGATATATTTGTTCTCTTTTTCGTTAGTTTATATATTTAAAAATGACAATCTAATAATCGATAAGCTTAGATAAAGCTTTCGGCAGTAAAACCAATATTGTCTATGTTGTTTTTAGATTTGGCTATTCAACCAAAACCATCTGCTATCATTTTGGCCAGATTTTCCCTGTTAATTCAAATATTACAACTGTTACTACCTGTTCTCGCGATGTACTCGTAATAAAGGTATTGTTTTACAACCATTGGTGTAAAGTGGCTATTCGGATGAAACTGTTTTATCAACCAGCACACAGGGACGCTATATTCTCCTGTAGGATTTAAAGCCGACCGGTAATTATAACACATATAGCCCACGAGCTTTGATGGAGGCGATATTCCGAAAATTGTTAAATGCGGGAAAAAATCAAATTACGACAATTTCAGCGTACTCGTCATAAAATTAAGTTTGCTGTAATTATTTTGATATTTTAATACTCAGTTTACTAAAAAAAGTGTTTGCATTTTCTATGTAACTTTATTTTACAGAGTGTTTATTATTTGCCTATATGTAATTTAACTGCACAGTTTTAAAGTTAATGTAAAAGAAGAGCGTCTTATCTAAAAAAAGACTAGGTAATTAAACACATTTTAAATATTTTATTATTTTTATGTAATAACGTCATAAAGTTAGCTAATGCTTATGGCTGCCAGATGGCAGAAGTGTCGTTAGTGTTCTTCTAAATGGTGGTTACACATTTTGCACAATATTGTCATATTTTAATTATTGATGTATTGTATTAAATTTTATTACAAAAGTTTATAGATTTTAAGAATTCTATAAAGTCAGCTACATATTTAGATTCTCCTAGAAGTTCTTTTAATGTTTTTGGATATATATATATATACAGTATAGGTAAAAGTTTATGGTCGGTATGGACCTTACGTGAGATGGAGTGAGAAACAGCTGTTTAAAAAGAGAGAGGTATATTAGGTACGCCCTTTATATCGCCGAACATTCATGCCTAGAAATAATAAAAAAGGGGAAGTTCAACGTTGCCAAACTTATCGGTTTTATTTGACCTGTTGTCTTTTTTGCATTTGAACAATGTTCTATCAAGAAGATAAAACGCTCAAGATAATCAAATTTGGGCGAAATGATTTAAATGGCAGGTTACTGTTTTTTTATTGGGAATATGCCACAAGTTTTCTTTACAATAATTGTAATATAACATTTTGATTTCCATTTCGGAAATCGTTTTATATAAATAAAATTTATTAATGTTTCGTATTTTAAGTACGATTTCCGAACTAAAAATCTAAACATCAAAATAATTTCCCAATATGAAATAATAAACAATTAAACATGCATACAATAACGTCACATTAAAAAATATTCATACACTAATTATTATTTGGCAACGTCTAGTCTAGATAGTCGTCTGGTCAAAACATCGAGTAACGAGAAGTAGAGGTGGGTCGTGCTAGTTTATCGTTAAGAGCGTAGGAGCAAAATTTCGGGCCAATGTTTTTTAAATACATTCATTTTTTTCGAATCCTGAGAAAACTAATAAATATTTTTGAAAAATTTAAACGCAGAATGAAACAATACATTATTACCGAGGGCCAAAAGTCCCTGAAAACTTCTATAATGTTTATTTTAATAAGTTATAGGGATGAAAAAAAAAAACAAAACTTAGTGTGATTTTTAATTTCAAATATCTCATTAAAAAAACTTTTTGTTTATTCTAAGGGACTTTCGGCCCTCGGTAATAATGTAATCTTTCATTCTGCATTTAAATTTTTCAAAAATATTTGTTAGTTTTCTCAGGATTCCAAAAAAAATTGAAAGCATTTAAAAATTTTAATTTTCATAAACAAGTAACTATGATTGTTTAAAAGTAGTTTCAAGTAAGAGAGTACCTACAGAGTACAATCTTCTTGTTCGTTAATTATAGAAGTAACCAGCTTCTTAACTTTTTGTTTTGTTTTTTTATCTTCATTTTTATCAGAAAAACCCTGCACTTTAAATCGTGAATCCATAAATGTACATAATGACAATGTGCCACTCTGTTCTATCCCTCTAAATCTTTTTGCTAAACCCGATATTAGTAATTGTACTATGTCGGATACTATGGATGCAAGTATGCCGTTTGCTAAAATTTTATTGCAAGATTCTTGCAGGCAGCGTACCATAACAATCACTGAACTAGCATTCAAGTATTTTTGGTCACTCATTGTACTTGTTATTTCTTTAAACGGCCGTAAAATTTGGGAACGTTGAGAACAAATAATCCAGTGTTCTTTATTTAGATTAGGTTTAAGTCTAAGTCTGTATTATTTAATACAAATGTGGAACGGGTTGCCTCTTCTAACTCGGTCATTCTTTTTAACATGTAATAGGTGAAGTTCTACCTAGTTTCCACGTCTTGGATTGGCCGTTTGGGAACTGTGTTATGTTGTAATTAATACTTTAAAAGCCTTTCTGAAGATAAGGTACTTTTTTGAAATGTGTTTTTTTTGCAGAATTGACGAAAAAAGGACTTTTTATTTTATCTATTTGTACACGACAGCATTTAAGTGCGTCCTCCACCAATAAATTTAATCATCATCATAAATCAAAATCACCATAAAACAAAACATATTTAATAGCTTTGACCATATTTGAGGAATTATCAGTTACTGCAAAATTTACTTTTCGTTTTAGACCCCACTGATTAATAATTTCAGTAATCGCTGTTTTCTGGATTATTGTTTCCAGAAAAATGGCAGCAGCCTAATAAAACCGTTTTGAATACTAAATTTTCGGTTAAATATTGTCCTGTTAATGCGAAGTAACTCTCAGTTACTCCAGAGGTCAGTAGTAATACAGATATTTTCTACTTCTTTAACAACTTGTGATCTAATAATTTGCTCACTTTTGACATAACATTCCTGAAGTAATGAACCTGACAAAGTTTTTCTTGTTGGCGGTTTATATCCAGGAATCCACCCTGCAAAACTTTTTAAAAGCTGGTTCTTTAACTATGGAAAACGGATGAAACAAAAAGTTTAGTAAATCTTGAAAATCAATCAGTCCAAGAAAAAGAAACTGATAAAGATGACTTAAGTCCATGGTGTATTTTGATGAATTAATTGGACATGACTCATCTAAACATACACCTGTATCGAGAGATATAAAAGAAGTCGACATGTAATTGTCTGATGATATATTACCCACAAAAAATTTCGAACGGAGTTTGGAACTGTCCATTACCGTGGTGAAAAAACCATCGCCATGTATATCCTAACTTAACCACTATATTCATAAAATGTTGTAGTATTGTAACAAAATCTTTTCCTTGTGAACACATGTTTAACATCTGGTATAATTTTAAATAAAAGAAGAACGCGATTACAAGAAAAGTGGAAAAAACTTATGTTTTTAAATGTCAATTTAGACGATTCGCGATTTAATAATGCGTAATGTAAATGTAAGTATTTAAGTACCATTTGTATTATTTAATTTATTTTTCAAGTTACAATAAATATATCCTTCGTTAGGTTCTTTTATTTCAATACTTATACACATAAACGATAATAGCCAATGTGTTTGTGTACTCGCTAATTTGAATACTGGTAAACAATCAACTAGTTACAGTTTACGAAAAACGGTTCCGATAAAAATTAAAAAAACGAGAGGACCCACCTCTAGTTTTTTAGTTTAGGTATATTACGATCGGAACCAGAGAATATCTGATCGGAAATAATCGTCTCACTAATGAGCAATGGCCAATGAGTGTTTAAAAGGATTTTAGGAGGGGAGACGAAGGGGAAATATGATTGTTATCTTTGTCTAATTCGCTAAAAATATGATTTTATATCTGCGTTAGATATCCTGTTAAATTTTACCATACCGACCATAAACATTTTACCTATACTGTATATATATATATATATATATTATATATATATATATATATATATATATATTAAAATATATAGTATATATATATCTATATATAAACAAAAAATAAATGTATATTATCAGGCTTTTTGGTCAGAAAATAAAACGATTTTTTTCTCGTAAACTCAATATTTCGCCATTTGGTTTATGCCTTTTTCAAGAGCGCACTAAGAAAATTATTTATTGATAGAACAAAAAAAAATAACATAACATAAAAGAACTTACAGATGTAATCGTTCAAACAGCTTAGCACAAACACAACATCTTGAGCGACAGACTAAAAATATTAAAACACAAACACATCTTCATGAGTGACAAACTAAAATTCAACTAAAATATTGTAATAACTGATTTTGTTTAATTGTCCTACAATTTAATCAGTGACGTGCAGAAGACTAATATATTTTATAAATTAAAAAGATTTTAAGATGTTCCAATAAATGGAACTAAGTCCGTTAGCGTCTGTTTTGTTGTTAATAGCATTATCTGTCCTGCTTATATTGCACATTTCGAGAAACAGCCTATTTTTGTAATTTGAAACTGATTGTATTATTTTTACATTATCAAAATCAAATTCATGACCTGTCTTGATGGAATGTTCGACAACAGCGCATGTATTTTTTCCCCTTCTGCAATCACTTCTGTGTTGAGTGACCCGTTGTTTCAACCATTGTCCGGTTTGACCAATGTAGCATCCCTGGCATCCTAAACATTACAATTTGTAAATGACGTTACTATTGTACATGGTTGGTGTATGATCTTTGCTTTTAGAAAATAAGTTGTTGCATTTAAAATTGCTGTATTTACTAATTGTTGTATTGGTGTAGCTCTTAAATATTGATGTTAGTTGATTTGTTAGACCAGGGATATATGGTAGTTTTTTTATATCTGGTTTCTTCGGGGGGTTTGTCTATTTGTCCGTCATTTGCAGTAGTATTGAATATTAGTTGTTTTAATATAGACTTAGGATAACCGTTGTTAAGAAATAAATCACACAATTTGGTCTTATTTTTGTGTAAGAATTGCTCATCGCTGATGTGTTCCATCCTGTTTTTTATTGCAATCACAGTATTATAGTTTTGACTTTTGGGTGGTTGGAAGAGAAATTAAGAAATCTTCCAGATGCTGTAGGTTTTTTCTGGACCATCTTTCTATCAGTTAGCCCTAGACTCCAGCACAGATCAGAGGTAATGAAAGTCGATAAAACCTCACCAGCTACAGGGGGTCATGTAAGATGCCCCCATTTTCAGTTTTTATTAATCAACAAGTTAACAGTCTATTGCATTTAACTTTATAAATACCATGAGGATTGTTTTTTAATACGGATGTCCTTCCAATGTTTTTATGTGGCCATACAATGTTTTTAACAACTTTTTATGTAAGTAGTAAAAAACCAACGTGTTCTTTTTATATATTTAAATTTTAACTTACTTGTTTTTTAATATTGGTATTTTTACTCTCTATTTTAGTAAACTGATGATGGAATGATTCAATTCCGAAAAGATTTCTTTAAAATAAAATTTTAAGCTTTTAATAAGCATTTTTTATACCTTAATACACACGAACACCACGTGCTTTGTATTCAACAGGTATACTAGCCACTCCTGGATATCTCCACTTCATGGTTTGTTCCAGTTTCACTTTTAACTAGGTAACTGTTATATTTGTATCTGTGCATGTAGTTTGTGAACTTGGGAATGATGTTAAGGGTGATATTTGGGATGCAGTTAATATTGGTATAGTTAATGAAGAAGGTATAGTCGAGGATTGTATGGAAAAAGAATTCGCTGAGGATGCTGATGTGATCGGGACCTCGTGTGGAAGAGTATTAACTACTGTATTTATAGTAGTAGTTGGCACTGTTGTTGTTAAGTTTTGATTTGGATTTGTACAGGATGAACAATTTGCTACAAAATGGTCAGATTGTTTACAATAGTAACACATCTGTTTTTCTTAAG
>OU898284.1:82826138-82844138 GCA_918026665.1 Diabrotica balteata
AAGGTATATTCTGTCTGCCTGTCCGTAACAAAAAACTCAGCGCCCCATTACGTCATATCTCTCTTTTTATTGGCTTGTTTGGAACGTGTGATGCGGTAAATAAAAGGTGAGGGGATAACGATTATATTAAGATGGCTAGCAAAGTGACTATTAAGTCTAATTTATTCGATTTAAGAGTTCAACCATTACATCAATAACATCTTCATCAATGAATTTTAATAATTCGATGGCACATCATCTGGTGCCGTAGATTTTTCCTCTTTTGTGTTTTTGATAAAATAGATGACTTCTTCTCGTAATGTTGGTAGTCCGGGATCCTCTGGGATTTCTTTTCTTTCATAATTAACCCTTTTTTGCCCAAATTAAGATTTTTCAAAAAAAAAACAATTTTTTTTACATGTATCGATATAATAAGATAGCTTAAGCATAATTTAATTTTTTTTTATTTTTTTTGCCACAAAGACTCTTTTCAAAGAGATGGGACTTACAAGTCCCGTCAGGAATTAGGATAGGAGATTCTATCAGGAGATAACTATTAGCGATTTCTGTTGCTATAGAAAAAAAAATGCTAAAAATAAAAGCTTTTATTATTTTCTATAAATGATTACTATTAGACAGAACTTACAACGAAGTAGGAAGGCTGTGGTACATCGCAAAACAGTTTTTATTTGAATTACAACACAAATAGGCACCACAAAATGAACACTTTGATTGAGGTCTAGACTCTAATGCAAGTGAGCTGCAATATTCACATCTTCCCCTATTGGTGGTAAAAACAGGCCAGTGTTTCCCCAAATTTCCCAATCTGACGTCATCCAACACGCTGTATTTATACTTCCTCCTTTTGTTTGGTGTAGATGACTCAAAACTTCGGGAACCTCGCTTCTTTGCTTCAGTTGCGTATGTTATAAGTCCCATAGCAACCGATCTTCTTGCCTCCAGCTGGCTGGTTTTTTCGTATAATTCATTATATATAATATATGAATTCACAAAGGCAATGTCCAACATACCCCAGAATAGACGGTGCCACCATTTACGTGATTTTCTATCTACACAGTATGAACTACGTAGTTGATCGGCAAGGTCAACGCCGCCCATATTTTTATTGTAGTCTTCCACAACGCTAGGGCATGGTAAGTTTATACTCGAACCATCTCTTTGTTTTCTGGAAACATGTTTTACTTCTGATCCATGAAAGTTAGTTGCAATGTGAACTGCTCTGTTATCCATCCACACAAAATAACCGATGTTAGTATTAGAATACATATAATCGAAATCTCCGCGCTGTAACTGCTTTTCTTTTACATTTCGAGGCAAGTCCTTCCTATTTTTACGAATTGTACCACATGCTAATGTGTTTTCTAGTTTTAATCTTTCTAGTAATTTTACGCTCGTAAAGAAATTATCAAAATAAATAATTCTTCCTTCATTCCAGTACATCTTGGTTAATGATAGGACTACTCTTTCTCCTAAACCATAGTTCTCGAATTCGGTCTGCAATTTTTCGTTTTTGCCTTGATATAAGTCAAACTGTAAAATAAAACCATTTTGGTCTGCAATAGACCATAATTTGTAGCCCCTTTTGATGGGCTTTTTCGGATTATATTGTTTCAAGCTACTTCGCCCTTTAAAAACGATCATAGTTTCATCCACACTTAGTTTTCTTGTACCCTGATAACATTTAGTAAATTGTTTGTTTAGAGTATCTATCATTGGTCGAATTTTAAATGCCTTATCTTTATTGTCGTTGGAAATTTGATGGTTATCGTTGACATGTAGATTTGCTAATATCATCTCGAAACGATTCCTTGACATGGTTTTCGAAACAAGAGGCACATGTAAGTCTTCTGAAGTATTCCAGTACATTTTCCACGAGGGCAGTTGATGGTACCCCATTAAAAAGTTCAGCCCTATAAAGGCCAGTAATTCACCCTCCTTCATATTCAGTATCTTGTTGTTCTGCACTGCATACAAATTACTTTGATAGGTAATCTTCTCCACAATATCTCCAAGTAGTCTAAGAAAAACATCTGTAGGCGTTGTGCAACCTGCGAACTCTGGACTCACTGCTCCTTCTTCTAAGTGGTAACTTTGAATAATTTCGATGACATCTTTCTTATGCCATTTCCGGTTAGCTTCAAGAAGTTCAACTTTTTCATTTAGTTCGTCCTCAACCATAGCTTCTCCTGTTCCTGATTCTTCAATCTCACCTACATCATTTTCAACTACTTCACTTTCTTCAGCTGCAGACGGACTAACATCTCTTATTTCATTATCGTCAAAATCGCTGTCTTCAAATTCACTAATGTCGACATCATCTGGTAGGTCCAGAATTTGTATTGCCAGTTCCTCTAGTTCCTTTTCTGATAAAGGCTTTTTCATAAAATCCTTCCACTTACGTGACATTCTAAAAGAAAGTAATATAAAATAAAAACATGTTTTGAATCCTGACGGGACTTGAGAGTCCCAGGGCATTGTGTAGTAATATGAGACGTAATTATCATCATAACAAAATAAATATTTAATTGGTGCTTACCCTAAAGTATATTGCGTCTGATTCACAAATAAAATTCCGCAGAAACAGCATAAACAATAATTGTAAACACGAATAACTATGCTTGCATCAACAAACGTCCACCGCCAGCAGTTACGGTTACACTAAATTCGATTACCCACGATTGTCAACGAATACACCCGGTGAAAGATTCTCTTATGCTAGATAACCGTTGTACGCGTCCGTCCCGTCAGGAATTACGCCAACTTCTGCCGTAATAAGAAAATCATAACGATTTAAAATTTTGGGACTTCAGAGTCCCATCGGTCAAAAAAGGGTTAAATACCGTTTGGATATTATTGGTCCAGTGACGCAATCTTTCCCTCATATCAGTAATAATATCTCGTTTATCAGTTTTAAGAATATTTGTTCTTATGCTTTTTATAGAACCTGTCATTTCTTTAATTTTTTTTTGTGTAAATTAAAGCTATTATACGTACGTTTTATTGAGATGTTGTATTTCCTTGCATATGTCGGAAAGCCACCTATCTTTTTCCTCTCAAATTTTTCTTCGTTCTTTCAAAAGTTCAAGAATTTCTACTGCGATCCAAGGTTTTGGACTGGAGCCAGTCGCAACAATATTTCGGGGCAGCTCTTAATTTTCATGAGAATTAATTAATTTCTGTTATTCACCAACATGGAAGAAATCCTGCTAGACTCTAATCCTCTTAATACTGTGCATATTTACTGCAGTTTAGCACCAAAACAGGTAACAGATTTTGTTTACGAGTATGCCTGAAAACAAAATATTCGCCAACACGGAATTAGATAGAAATGGCCGGCAAAGATTGGTTTACTTATTTATAAAACGACACAGAACAATATCGATTTAGTTATCAGAAGGTTGGCAAGAGTTATAAGTGTTAATATAATAATATCGAAAACATTTTTAAAAACCTTAGCACCGTTACAATCTTTACAGCTTAAAAACCGGATAGAACTGTAGTTAGAAGAGGATTTAAACAAATTTAACTACCTTTCAATTAAGAACAACTGGTTACTTTGGCCGGTGCAGTTTCAACAATGGGAAATAAATTCCTTTATATTTCATATTTTCTAAGATGAATTTCAGGCTATATAATATGTTAAACAATGCTCTGACAGCAAGTAGGTATTGTAGATGCAAATCCTTCGGGTGGATAACAGCTCATTTTTTAGAATGGTGGTAATATTTTGTTAAGCATACTAAGTATTTCCTGGAAAAACCCGTTGTGCTATTACAAGATAACCATGACTTTCACCTGCTCATTGCTGTTTTAGATTTCCTTAAAATAAATAGCTTGACATTGTTATTTTTTTCTACACATTATTCACATAAATTGCAGCCATTGGAGAGATCGGTATAGGTACTTGTTAACAAAATACTTTAACTCGGCCTGTGATTCCTGGATTACAAATCGTCCTGGCACAGCCATGTCAGTTAATGACATCCCTGATATTGTTGCAAACTGCATTGCCTCTAGCGATTAGTCCTAAGAATATTAGTCAGTTTTATGGTCACTGGAATGTATCCTTTAATATATATATATATAATATATATATATATATATATATATATATATATATATATATGTATATATTCAGAAAAAAGAGTTTAAGAAAATGTGTGAAGATTTCCGAACTATCAGCCTTATGAGTCATGCACTTAAGATTTTTCTTAAAATCATACATGCCAGAATTTACAAGAAATGCGAAGAAAATGTCGGTGAAATGCAATTTGGATTCCGCAATTCCATGGGTACACGTGAAGCACTTTTCACCTTACAAGTCCTACTTCAGAGATGCCGCGATGTCAGTTGTGATGTCTATATTTGTTTTATTGACTACGCCAAGGCATTTGACCGTTGTCAGCACCAGAAGATGTTCGCCGCCCTACAAAGAGTAGGATTGGATGAGAAGGACATTCGGATCATCATGAATTTATACTGGAACCAGCGTGCTCAAGTCAAGGTCGAAGACCAGCTGACCGACCAAGTGAAGATCATGCGAGGAGTAAGGCAAGGCTGTGTGCTCTCGCCGACTCTTTTCAATATATACTCTAAGGAAATTTTTACTGAAGCCCTCACAAACCTAGAGATGGGAATCCGAGTGAACGGTGAATACATCAATAATATCCGCTACGCCGATGACACTGTGTTACTAGCAACCAGCCTAAATGATCTACAAGCCTTACTAGACCGAGTGAGAACTGTGAGCGTAACATACGGACTAGACCTTAATATTAAGAAAACTAAATTCATGGTTGTCAGCCGTGCAAATTTAGATCCCAGGGCACTAATGGCAGGTAGCGAAGAGATCCAGAGAGTCGACAGATTCACTTACCTCGGAACTACCCTCAACTCACAATGGGACTACGCTCAAGAGATTAGATCCAGAATTGAAATGGCACGGTCTACATTTATCAAGTTGAGATCCTTGCTGTGCTGCAGTGATCTCAGTTTGGGAACCAAGATGCGGATAGTGAGGTGCTACATTCTTCCAGTGTTACTATATGGAGTTGAAGCTTGGACACTGACGTAAGCCACAGAAAAGGGATTAAGCCTTCGAGATGTGGATCTACAGAAAGATACTAAAAATATCGTATGTGGACCATGTCACCAACATTGAGGTCCTACAGCGCATGAGAAAAGAAAAAGAAGTGCTTAATTTAGTGAAACAACGTAAGCTTGAGTACCTCGGTCGCGTGATGCGGAACGAAGAAAATATTGAATTCTTTAACTCATTATGCAGAGTAACACAGAAAATCACCGAACATTTATCAAAAACTAGTCCTGAAAACGACACTCCTCTCAAGTTGAGACCCCTTCCCCAATCATTTGCACAAAAAGTACCAAAAAGAGTAATCTTTTTCTTTAAGTGATATCTCCGCGCCGATTGTTGGCAATCATCATGGCTATTCTGACCTTTGAGTCAGCTGCCCTAAACAATTGCCTTGAGCTGTAACCAAACCACTCTCTTAGGTTCTTCAATCAGGAAACGCGGTCTCTTCCTACGCTGCTTCTACCCTTTATTTTTCCTTGAATTATGAGTCTCAAGATATTGCATTTTTCGCCTCTTATCACAAGTTGGAGATATTGCAATTTCCTTTCTTTTATTGTATTTTTCATTTCCTTCTCTCTGTATATTCTCCTTAACACTTCTGTATTTGTAGAAAAGAGGTATAAGATATCGTAAAACGCCAATATTGCCTAATATCCCTAATAAAAAAGCTCGTACGAAAAGCTAATTCAAGAAGATTCCATCAGGAAAAAATATTCAGATAAAGCAAATAAAAGAAACAACTTCAAACAAAAAAGATTTAAACGTATCATTAAATGTCTGCTGATTCTACAGAAAACAAAGACTGTTCATGCATTTATTGTTTAGACACCTTTACAAACCGTAAACCTGGTAAAAACTAAATCCATTATGTTCTCTGTTATAAGTGGGCACATTATAAATGCGCTGGCGAAGATAACAGTGATTTTTCATGTATTAATTGTTTAAATAAGGACGGTAATTAGTAATGGATAACGATAATAGATTCAGTATATTAAATAATATCTTCTTTTCGTATTCCTTATTAAAAATAAAAACAGTTTAAAATTAGTCTAACAAATTTAAAAAAATGGGTCCGTAAAATAGTTTCGAAACACAATTCAGATTTCTGCTTTAATCTGTGCTTTCTAAAAATTGCAAAGCAAAACAGACGTTGATGAAGGTGTTAAAAGAGACATGGGAATCTAAAATTTGCATTCCACGACATGTCTTTTCAACTAAGCAGAAATCCTTAGCGAATTGGTTTCTTGTACTCGTACAGAGTAGATCCGAATAAAATGAAAAAGACAGCAAATATTTGATTTCACGCAAACAGCGCCTATGTATCTGTTGATACGTATTTCGACCTAATAGGTCTCATCAGAACAGTTATTCATAGGTGTTCTCAACGTGAAAGATCAATATTTTCTGTCTTTTAAGAAGCAACACTAAAATGGCTTCGATATGGACGCAATAGCGACATCTGATAATAAATCCGTAAAATAGTTTCGAAACACAATTCAGATTTCTGCTTTAATCTGTGCTTTCTAAAAATTGCAAAGCAAAACAGACGTTGATGAAGGTGTTAAAAGAGACATGGGGAATCTAAAATTTGCATTCCACGACATGTCTTTTCAACTAAGCAGAAATCCTTAGCGAATTGGTTTCTTGTACTCGTACAGAGTAGATCCGAATAAAATGAAAAAGACAGCAAATATTTGATTTCACGCAAACAGCGCCTATGTATCTGTTGATACGTATTTCGACCTAATAGGTCTCATCAGAACAGTTATTCATAGGTGTTCTCAACGTGAAAGATCAATATTTTCTGTCTTTTAAGAAGCAACAAACGTCAACAAACTAAATTCATTCGAAATGTGGATGTACCGCCGAATGCTAAGAATAAGCTAGACCAGCAAAACTACAAATGAAGATTTACTGGAAATAATGAACACACGACCTCATCTGGGTAATACAATCAAAATTAGAAAGACGTCATATCTAGGACACATAATGCGCCATAAGGAATTTGAGCAGCTCCAGGTAATATTAGAAGGCAAAAGCGAGGGTAAAAGGAGTATAGGAAGAAAGAAGAAATCCTGGCTCCGAAACATCAGAGATTGGACTCACACAACAGGAAATGACTTAATCCATCAAGCCCAGAACAAAGAGAAATTTGCCATATTGATCGCCAACCTCAGTAGAGAAGGCACTTAGGAGGAGGAAGAAGCAACACTAAAATGGCTTCGATATGGACGCAATAGCAACATCTGATAAAAGATCTGTAAAATAGTTACGAAACACAACACCGTCATCAACGTCTGTTATGCTTTGCAATTTTTAGAAAGCACAGATTAAAGCAGAAATCTGAATTGTGTTTCGAAACTATTTTACGGATTTATTATCAGATGTCGCTATTGCGTCCATATCGAAGCCATTTTAGTGTTGCTTCTTAAAAGACAGAAAATATTGATCTTTCACGTTGAGAACACCTATAAATAACTGTTCTGATGAGACCTATTAGGTCGAAATACGTATCAACAGATACATAGGCGCTGTTTGCGTGAAATCAAATATTTGCTGTCTTTTTCATTTTATTCGGATCTACTCTATACGAGTACAAAAAACCAATTCGCTAAGGATTTCTGCTTAGTTGAAAAGACGTGTCGTGGAATGCAAATTTTTGATTCCCCATGTCTCTTTTAACACCTTTATCAACGTCTGTTTTGCTTTGCAATTTTTACAAAGCACAGATTAAAGCAGAAATCTGAATTGTGTTTCTAAACTATTTTACGGATTTACTATCAGATGTCGCTACTGCGTCCATATCGAAGCCATTTTAGTGTTGCTTCTTAAAAGTCAGAAAATATTGATCATTCACGTTGAGAACACCTATGAATAACTGTTCCGATGAGACCTATTAGGTCGAAATACGTATCAACAGATACAAAGGCGCTGTTTGCGTGAAATCAAATATTTGCTGTCTTTTTAATTAAAAAAAAATGGGTTTGCTATAACGTACCCCGATCCTGTGACAAGTTGCCCCGAAGCGAGGAAAGTTGCAGCACAAAGTATCACGCTACAGAAAACAATTTTCTTCAAAATCTTAATGCTGACTAATAAATTTTGATACTGTTAAATGTAACTACCTACGATACGAATGTATTTATTATTCTTAATTAGCTGTTTTACATTAAACACTTAAACACATACATTTAAAACTATCGAAAGTGCGGCGAATAGCCCCATCCAGAAGCCCCAGAAAATCACAATCTCAAAAAAAATTAATTGTAAATTTAAAACTGTATCGCACATTCAAAACGCTTTTTAGATACATAAATCATCCAAACTGTAGTATTTTAATAATGAAACCTTTTCAGAAATATTTCTTTTTGTACAATACTCCAAAACTCGACTAAAAAAGCTCACTCTACTTCTTCTCTGCTTTGAATCAACTCGAGTACTTCTCACTCGTTTCTTTCGCTCCGTCTATCGATGTTATCTTTACGATTGGGCTTGTTTGCGGCAGTTTTAAAGTGAAACTCGGGGAGTTATCATTTATTTTTATGAAAATCACTTGTCCACCGTCTATACAAAAAGGTTACAAAGCGAAAATATTTAATGCCGCGGAAAATACAATGAACAGAAAAGACGAAGTGGCGATGATAAAAAGTAATAATAATAATAATAAAAGTTGATTGAAGAGGACAGAAATTTATATAAAAATATTATTTATAAATAATTTTTGAACTACTATCATGCTATGATTTTGTTGATTATTAGTTCATTGATAAAATCTCTTTTCTTTACAGATATTGTGATTAACACGTTGAGAGCGTTACATACACCCGGGTGCATGCAAAGCTAATTCTTTTTATGCATCACTGCTCAATATAAGTTTTTACCAATGTGCGGAATCAATAAAATTGTCAATTTTTAACCAATATTGGTCGTTTAAGTACCGATTTACTATATTAGATATTCTTGATAACGCTGTGGTATTAAAATGATACATATACCCAAATACATGTATCGCACAGAAGTAAAATCGTTTTAGTTCACTGCGTTACCCACACCCGAGTATATGTAAAGTACACGTGCAAATTCTAACCTAAAATTTTTAATTGGTGTATAGTTACATCGTGTTTGTGTATTGTTGAGTAGAATAAGTGCTAATTTAAAGTGAATCGTTATTAAAATGAGTAATCGAACCAAAAGAATATTAAATTTAACGGTGCTTACCGAAAAACATAAAAAAGTTAAACAAACTTTTGAAGTACCGAATACTCAGCAAGGAAATTATTCTAAACCAGATACGTCAGCATCTTGCTACAAAAATGGTGATAAACAGAACACACAAATTTATCCAGAAGAAGGTACGAAAACGTCAATTGATGCAATAGCAGCAGAAGGGGAAAATGCAAATGTTTTAACAAATGCAGAAGTGTCAAACTCACCCATTTCAAGTACGTCTGTATTAGACCCTTTCGATAGCGATGATTCGATATTAGATAAGACATATGAAGTTTCGTCAGCCGGTTCAGATTCAGATAATGAATCTGAATACGATGATAGTTCATCTGACTCTCCTGAATATGATAATTACAATATAGCAGACGAAGAAATACAGGAAATAGTACCGCAACAGCAAGCAAGTTCTTGGGAAAATATTCGTGTAAAAACGAGCGATTTTGATCTCTTACAAGAATCAGATGTTATAAATATAGACAACCTACCGGCCACAATTAAACCCGTTGATATATTCAGACATTTTGTTACCGACGATCTCTTGGAACTAATTGTTAATGAAACCAATGCATTTGCAAATGATCATATTCAGAAGGGATTCAGAAGCAAATCTAGAATTAGATTGTGGACAGAGACAAATAGTTATGAGATGTTAAACTTTTTTGGCGTCATTCTAATCATGGGATTAAATTCAGTGCCTAGTATTTACCAATACTGGTCTAAAGATCCTGCTTATCGCAACGGTTTCATTGTTACGAAGATGAAAAGAGACAGATTCCTTTTATTGTTAAAATTCATTCATTTTAATAGGAATGAACTTGCCGATGTGAACAACAAGCTATACAAAATTGAACCAGTATTGAAAATATTACTAAGAAATTTTCAACAAGTTTTTACTCCAGGAAGAACCATTGTAATAGATGAATCCATGGTACCATTTCGAGGAAGGGTACATTTTCGACAATACATAAAAAATAAAACGCACAGGTATGGAGTCAAATTATACAAATTGTGCTCAGGAAGTGGTTACACTTATAATGTAACAATTTATACAGGAAAGGCTGAGAACAAATTGGTTGATATTGCTCACACTGAAACGGTGATTATGAAATTGATAGAACCTCTAGAGAAACACAAGGGTAGAATCTTATTCGCTGACAACTTTTATTCCAGTATTCCTGTTGCTGAAAATTTGTATGAATTGAAATTTCTGTATTGTGGTACACTAAGGAGCAATAGAAGAGGAGTTCCACAAATGTTCAAAAAAAAACATGAAAAAGGGGGAAATTGAAGGAAAGCAGAAAGGCAAAGCCAAAATCATCAAATGGATGGATAAAAGACCAGTTTTAATGATTTCTACCATTCCAGAACACGATGCTGCACTGATAGACACTGGTAAGTTGTAATTACAATTTGTTGTCAGTAAATAAATATTCATTTATATCTATTTTAGGTAAAAAAAATCGCAAAAATGAAAGTGTTATGAAGCCAGCATGTGTCCTCGACTACAATAAAGCCAAGAAGGGGGTGGATGTCAGCGATCAAATGAGTTCTTACCACTCTGTACTACGAAGAACCTTAAAATGGTACAGGTAATGTTAAACATGCACATTATATCACTATTAGTTGTGTGTTCAATTTGTTTTTTATTTTTCAGAAAAGTTGCATTTGAACTCCTTTTTGGTACCACCGTTGTTAACTCTTGGATTGTATTTAATAATCTGTCAACTACAAAATTAAGTATTACTGATTTTAGAAGACAATTGGCAGAAGAATTAACCTCAGCAGCACCTTCAGCTTCAGCAGCATCATGTAATGAACGAATAATCGAGCAAGTCCCCAGAAAGAGAATCCATACTTTTGTAAAACCTGAAGGGCCTGGTAGAAAAAAGAAAAAAGTGTGCACCAGTTGCTACAAAACACTTCGGATTACCCTATCTAGTAGAGAAGCCGACCGAAAAGTTCGCAGAGTAACCTCATTCTGCCAAGATTGTCCAAATACCCCAGGATTTTGCTTACCGTGTTTTAATAATTTTCATTGTTAATTATTATTATTTTACTTATATTAATGTTAATATTATTTTATGTATTGGTACAGAAAATAAACGCTAATTTTATTAGAACATTGTATATCCTTATGTTTATATTGATAACTAAACCTGTATTTATATGCGTTACATATACTCAGATATATGTACAAATCGAGTCTAGTATACTTTACTACCTTCTTATTACAGAAAATCAACCGGAGTGCTCAATTATTTACGTCACTTCCTCCTAGATGGCAATACAGCTATTGATGCATACATGGTCTCGGGTGCTTGTATCGCACACAAAAGTAGATTATATACAAGTATAACCCGACAAGCGAGAGCTGGCGGGTTGCGCGTAGAACAAATTGAAAAATGGAAGGGATTGCTCATTTCTATTGCAGTCGGCTAGGAGTTCACATCGTGTATAACCGTTTAAGTACCTATACTATATACCTATAATCGCGATTAAGTACCTCTCCTATCTCTCTTAGAATAATTCCTTTTCTATTTTCGCGCAACTCACCCGCCAGCTCTCGCTTGTCGGATTATACCACAGTGCATGTAATGCATAAAAATTAAAAGGGCTAAATTTGCTAACGCTCTCAACGTGTTAAAAGATTACACGTTTCAGAAATAATATTAACATGTTCGCACCTAATCTATTGATACTACTAGTCTAGGCGGGATCTGTTGTGGATTAGACATTTTCCATAGAAAGCTATTTTTTGGTAGTAACCTTGTGCTAAATTTTTTATTTAACAAAATCTGAAAACAATTGAAAATTTCTCATTTTTTTGCTCCTATTTTCATTTATAATTCGGAAATTATTGATCCTAGAAAAAAATTATATGAAGTTGAAAGTTTCGCTATTC
The DNA here is from genome assembly GCA_918026665.1 of Diabrotica balteata. NCBI lineage: Eukaryota > Metazoa > Arthropoda > Insecta > Coleoptera > Chrysomelidae > Diabrotica > Diabrotica balteata. The sequence continues at coordinate 82,838,363 of OU898284.1, forward strand.
AATTTTATACAACATCTAGTTAGCTAAAAATTGAAAATTTAATGTTTATTGTTAAAAAAATAGCAATAATTGGAGAAAAAGTACAAAAAATGAACTTAATCCTTTAAATATTTTCGACTTTCTAAACTTGACTTACAAGTTCCATATTCTGCCTAGAAAAACTGTTTAATATGTTTAACCTTCGGAGTACGGAGATTATTTGACTTACTTAGATTACGAAGATGGGTCAAGCGTGACCCATTCTCATTCTACTTATAAGGATGTTTTAAATAGTCAGTATTATTAAACAGTATCTTTAATTCAACAAAAAAAAACAAAGAAACATAAAAATTATGATCCAAAATTTTTGTATTTAAATTTTTTAAGATGGTTCACCATCGTGGTCTTTTTGGCAGTAGTTGCATTTAATTTTGACAATATGGACTTCTTCGCGTTTTGAATGAGTATTACAAACAAATCTTTTACACATGTCACACCTTTTTGAATATTTATTGTCACTACCCCTACAAGAATAACAACGACCTCGTTTTGTTGCAGATTTCGGCACTTCGATTTGCTTTTTTACACTAACACCGGTGGTCTCTATTGCAGCGATTACGGATTTAGGGTATCCGGTGGGTTCTTCTTGTATTGCTTCCGCTCTTCGTTTTATATTGGGCGAGGTTAATTGTTTTCCAAGCTCCTCCAGAAATAGTTTTCTGCGATGTTTTATATTTACTTGGCTGTTCCATTCAGGATTTTTCGTATTCCAGAGAACGAAAGCATTGTAGCACGCAATATCCAAAAAGTTGAAAAATATACGTAAGGGCCATCTTCTTGTTGCTCTTTTACATGTGTACTCTCTGATCAATTTATCTAAAATATCGACTCCACTTTTGGTTTTGTTGTAATCCAAAATAATCTTTGGTTTAAATTTTTGGTTTTCATCAGAAATTTCATGTTCATTGTGTAAGGTCGATAATAATACAACAAACTTATTAGGCTTGGTTACATATGAAACTAAGGTAATGTTTTTAGTGAACAAAAATTTTGAAGAATACAGTGAGCGATCTGTCATTTCAAGCAATGATTTGGGTAAACTCTTCCTATTTTTTCTGATAGTACCCAAAAGAGTTAAATTTTTGGTTAACAGTTCTTCAGATAAAGCAATATCGGTAAAAAAGTTATCAGTTGTAATATTTCGACCAGACCTATACCAATGTTCTGCAAGTGTTTTGACAACTCTTGGGCCTTGGTTACGTTCAGATTGATCACCAATCTTTCCAGTATATATCTCAAAGTTACAGCAATAAAAATTTTCAGCGTCACATAGGGTCCAAGCCTTTATACCGTATTTCTTTGGTTTACTTGGTATATAAATCAGAAATGGACAACGTCCCCTAAAATCTATAAGCTGCTCGTCAATAGTACCAAAAGCAGATGGTTCGTATGATTCCCTACAATTTTGGGCAAATAAATCAGCGATTTCTCGAATAGGAGCTAATTTATCTCGTTCTCTTCTTTCTGCTCTCGTTTCCAAATTATCAAAGCGAATATGCTTCAAAATACTTATAAATCTATCCCGGCTTAGAGATGCTTTATATATAGGACGCGTAAATGCATTATTTGTATTGGACCATAAATTATGCACCTTCTCATGGGACTCTCTGAACCTTCCACATAATATAAGTATACCAAAAAAAGCACGCAGTTCGACTAGATCAACTTCAATCCAATCCTTCATTTTTTTCTCGTTCTTACTGTTATACGCAGCTATGAACTCAATAGCTCTCTTATTGGTATACTCAAGAATCATTGACATTATACTATCAGAAAAAAATAAATTGAAGGCATCCATGCATGTCTCAATATTTTGACTTTTCTTAGTTAGACCTACGTTTTTCTGTAATAAATTACATGCCAATGTCTTACCCTTTTTTTGGAGCTAAATAACGCCATGTTCGTCCTTCGCACAAAACATCAGATACGCTAGATCTTTCACTATCTATATTTTCAGAAGTTGTCGCTAAAACTTCCTCATTCTCGAGTTCAGTAATTGATAAATTACCTTCATGTGCTTCTGGCTCACAACCGTCATTATCACTCGCTTCACTATTGCTTTTATCCAGCTCTGCAACATCATCTTCTTCACTATCTGATAGGAGTAAGGCATACAACTCAGCTTCACTCAAAGGTTTATTCTTTTTCCACATTTTGATATAATACTGCACACTTCAAGATCGATGCTTGAATTAAATTGATCAACAAACGTGAAATACCGCTTTACACCAAAGTTAGACCTCTCGTCTCGGACATTCCCATAGAATATGCCTACTACACACTACATTACTCCCAAGGTTAACTTCTATCTACTAATATTTCTACAAACATAATCATTTTGCCTTGAATACGTTCACTGGAAAACAGAGACGGCTGCGTTTTACGTGTACCTACAAACAAATTGAAAAATTCTTAAAAATCCGAAGACCGAGTCAGGACTGACCCGACATCATAGATTTTACGTAGAGGAAAAACTGTAATTTGCATGTTCACGAATGATTCACGAAAAAATAAATTAAAACAAATAAGGAGAACTTACGAACAATCAAATTTGTAAAAAAATTTTTTCATGAAATATTAAGAAATAAGTGAATTTCGGGTAACGCTTGACCCAGTCTTCGTACTCCGAAGGTTAAAATGTGTGCTAAATTTTGTTAAGATCGGTGTGATAGGATACAGAATGGGCAACAAAAAAATTGGTATGGTGTGCTACGCAGACGATGCAGCAATTATTGCCGAATCAGAAGATGATCTCCAAAGGCAGCTCTTTCAGTTCTTTCAAACAAGGCGACTATTAAATATGAACATCTCTACCAACAAAACTAAATGTATGACAATAGCAAAAGATCCGCTCAGATGTAAGTTAGTGATTGAGGACAACCCCATAGAACAGGTGATGCAATTCAGATATATGTCTGCGAGAGATAGTCTGGTCTAATCCGTATATGCGCACAGATAGTAAAATTAGAATCTATAAGACTTGCATACGACCGATCATGACATATGGCATAGAAATACAAACATTAGAGAGCAGTGCAAAATTCAAGATATTGTAAGATGGGGAAGACAGCGCAGGAGGATGTGGTACAACCATGTAAGACGAATGGATGAGAATAGACTCCCAAAAATTGCCCTAGAAAACAATCCGCCTGGTTCAAGACCCCCCGGAAGACCACCTAAAAGATGGAGGGATAGTTGGCCATCTACCTCCCAAGAAATTAACCAGAGGCAGCTTCAGAATTAAACAGATCGAAAGATCTACAAAAAGTAGAAGAAGAAGAAGAAGGAGGTGTGATAGGTTTTACATAATAATTTTGCAATCCAGCCTACTGGAAAAAAATTGCAAATTTTCAAATTTATACTATAACGTAAATAAGGCCCTCAGATAATTGCAAATTTTTTTACATATAAAGGAAGGCTCAAACTTTCAAACGATTTTATTAAAAGAATTTTTTTTAAGTTTTAAATCTTTTTTAGGCTTATAAACAAATTGAATAACTTTACGAGCTTTAAACATATCAGTTTCAAAATTTATACACTTGAAGAACATTAAAATATGCTTCTTAAAAAAAAGATACATTCGGCTTACTGGTTGCCGAGATATTGAAGGTCAAAGTTGGCATACATTTGCAGTGTAACCATAAGTGATAGAGGGCTCGTTTTTAAACAATGAAGATATTGAAATGGAAAATGAAGGTTTTGAGTAAGAAATAAGACCTGAAGATTTTTGCCCTTCCAAAAAAAAAGAAAAAGACTTTAAAAAAATTATTGAAGATTGAGTCAAAATAAAGTTTATTAATGAAATTTTTTTTTGTTCGCCTTTGTTTTAACAATTTAAATTATTTATGAACAATTTATAAATACATATTTGTTTACTAAAAGTAACAATTTACTTCGATGTATAGATTGCAAGCTCAAAAAAATGCATGAAGAAAAAATGCAATTACTTGAAAATATGATATTTGAAATCCTTGTCGTCAGAGACATCGATTTAAAAAAAGAGCAAAATTGGTTAACAAGAAGCCGAGATAATGCAATTTTTAGCGCGCGGTATGATTTTGATCTCGCCGATTAACATTTCGAGTGAATGTTCCCTACCATCACCTCTCATGTATTTCGAGCGACATTTTACGTGAAAACGGTTTTTATTTGTTTTTTTTTCTGGATGTTGCCATGAAGCGCACTATGTAAAACTTTTCATATAAAAAGTACTTGACAAGACGAAGGTATGCGTTTAAAACCGAGCCCTCTATCACTTATGGTTACACGGCAAATGTATCCCAACTTTGACTTTCAATATCTCGACAACCAGTTAGCCGAATGAATCTTTTCTTCTAAAGAAACGTCTTTCAATGTTCTTTAAGTATATAAATTTTGAAATTGATATGTTTAAAGCTAGTAAAGTTATTTAATTTGTTTATAAGCCTAAAAAATGTTTAAAACATTAAAATATTTTCTAGGCTCTCCTAGTGAACTGATTTGAATTTTACAAAAAGCGTTTGAAAGTTATCCTTTATATGTAAAAACATTTTCAACTATCTAAGGGCCTTATTTAGGGCCTACGATAAATTTGAAAATTTGCTATCTGACCGATCTTAACAAAATTTAGCACACGTTTTAAACACATTAAAAAGTTTTTCTAGGCGTAATATGGAGCTAGTAAGTCAAGATTTTTTTGTACTTTTTTTTCAATTATTGCTATTTTTCAACAATAAACATTAAATTTTCAATTTCTAGCTAACGAAATATTCTGTAAAATTGAAGAGTTAAACTTTTAACTACTTTTAATTTTTTCTCTAGGATCAATATTTTCCGAATTATAAACGAAAATATGAGCAAAAAAATGAAAAATTTTCAATTGTTTTCAGATTCTGTTAAATAAAAAATTTAGCACTGGGTTTGTGACTGTCGCATATCTTGTCCATTATGGTCTGAATTTCAATAGATCCCGCCTGGTCTATAGACGTTCCTTAGAAACAGATATAGGTTTTTAGGTACAAAACAGGAATATTTGATTAAAACTCGGACACATGAATTAGTTATAAAGTTTAATTCCTTAAGCGATGCAGGGCATATAAACAACGATAAATTTAACAAATAATTGCTAAAGATGTTCCAAATGAGTCTCTACCTGGGATAACTAACAGTATAATTATGACAATTTATTATTTTTTTTTCTCAACTACAAGTGTGTATTACATAGTAACAAGTAGTTTATTGCAAAAATTTTTCTAACTTTGATTAGCATTCTAAACGGTATGTTAACATATAAGTTTAATACAAATTATTTGCTTCTATAGTTTTGGTAATAGCCAATTCGGCTAATGCAAATTTGTTAATAAATAAAAACGAACGTTATCTTTAAAAATTGGTTAAAATTAGGGATGCAGTTTTTCACAAAAACACCGGTTTTCGGTTATACCGGTTTTTTTGCTTACGGTTTAACCTGGCGGTTATAACCGTCCAAAAAAACCGGTTTTCGGTTTTGTTAATCCAATATGTTACAAAGTTACATTTACAATGCACTTTAGTTTGCGATACTTCATTCAACTCGATATCAATATAATCAAAATTAGTATTATCGAAAGAACATCACTATCAATATAAATAACACACAATTTTTAATAAAACCATTTTATTATATTAATTATTATATTTATTTATTATTTTATTATTATTATATATTTATTGATTTATCATTAAATATAATATAGCGTAAGAATAAAGTAGAATGAAC
>OU898284.1:82844638-82867208 GCA_918026665.1 Diabrotica balteata
TTTGAGAATATGAAAGAGACTAAAACAAAAAAGACGAGATTAGATAATAAATATCAGAAGAAAAAAGAACTAGAGTTTGGACTAAATAAATTTATTACTATCTTGCACAAATTTCATATTGACTACAGGATATATAGTCTGGCTATACTCTAAGAAAAAGCAACAGTTCCATAAAACCAATTAGTTCTGCAGCTAACTTCTTCTGGCATCTTTATTTTTGTTGGGAATGAGTCACAATTTTTCTTTACAATTAATAGAGTTTCTTTAAAGTTTTATTTTATTTATTATTCGGAAAACGTTCTTAAAATATACAATTTTGCGAACATTACAGAACATAAGAATATCCGTCAGAAAAATCATGTCATGTGATTTGTCTTTAAAAAGACAACCACATTCAATGAGGACAGTAAAATTCTCCAGTTAGTGATTCCATCCACAATGGCAGCCAGAGCGGAGAAGCAAAACTTTGGTACGGTGCAGATGGCGGAAGTGGCAACCTTCGATTTTAGGGTTGATATAGAATTAAGTCAAATATTGGCCAACGATTTCGGGCGGAGGAGCTGGTAGATGTAAGGACACTCTGTTATCCTGAGATAGATCCTATCTCGAAGGCGGATGAACTAAGGAATGGCCAACGGCGTAAGGATGCAGAAGGCAACGGGGAAGCACTTTAAAGACTCGTAGGGTACCCCTAGAAATCGTCATGGCAGTTAGTGACAAACAACACCGTACTAATCATGGTTCTCGGATACCAAGAGTCGGCAGATGGAAAAATAACAATGATGACAGGGCTCCTCAGGTCTTTAATCAACGAAATTCCTGCAAAATGCAAAATTCAACTTTTAAAATAGCAACATGGTTTGTTAGAAGCATTTATAAACCTGGTGAACTAAGTAACATAGAACAAGAAATGATGCGACTTAAGATCGACATATTGGGAATAAGTGGTACAGGATGGCTCGATTCCGGCAAACTAAGTACAACCAATGGTCGACTTTTCTACTCTAGTAGTAACGACAGCCAACATCGGTATATCGGAGTAGCAATTAATGTCAGTAAAAGAGTTGCAAACTCAGTTGTAGGCTTTATACCAATATCTGAAGGATTTATGCTAATACAAATGATGACACATGATAACACATGGGAAATTAAATCTTATTCAGATTTATACCAATAAAACAGAGGAATAAATTGAAAAATTTTACAAGGACCTTCAAAAAACCGTACAAAATACAACATCTACAGATACAACAGTAGTCATGGGTGATGTTAACGCAAAAGTTGGAGAAGGAAGACGTAAGTCTACTATATGACCATATAGACTAGGTGTTCGAAATGAGAGAGGAGAACTTCTTATAGAATTCTGCCTAGAACACAATCTTACAGCAATGAATACTTTTTTAAACTGCTTAAACGACGCCGTTACACTTGATAATCGCTAGCTGACAAGGTCGATAAAATCATCAGAAATCAAATTGACTACATATATTTTATTAAACCACAGATACCTAAACTCAAAACAATCGGTGAAAGCGTTCTTAGGTGCAGACGTGGCGTCGGACCACAATCCTCTTGTAACAAAATTCCAACTTCACTTAAAAAAGATACAAAAAGCTAAAAAAGTGATAAACTAAACATACAAAAATTAAAATCAGAAGACGTTAAAGAAAAACTAAAACAAGAAATTAATGCAAACCTAGAATCCACACCGGAATCAATTGATGGTGATGTAGAAAAACAGTGACAATTCTTAAAAAATGCAATTATCGAACCAAGTCACAGAGAACCTACAACAACCAGATGCACTAAAGGAGATTGGATCACATAATAAGTCTTGGAAGTAATAGAGTACAGAAGAAGGCAAAAGAATATCAACATAACTTGCTGCAGAATATAAACATAACTGTATTAACAGCAGCAGAATCAAATAAGAAGAAAAATGAGCGAAGCTAAAAAGACTTATTTTGCGGGAAAAGTCAAAAAATAAAAGACTTCCAAAACAACGATGATAACTTAAATCTTCATAAGAAAGGTAAAGAATTAGCTGGGGTAGCAAAAAATAAAATCTCAAGCATACTACTTGACAAACAAGAAAACATTTTAGTGAAGACGGATCAAAAATTTGGAAGGTGGAAAGAATATAGAGAGGCATTATGGTATGACCAGAGACAAGAAAATATATAATATGAAGATAATCATAGTAAAGACGAGGACCCGAAATAACAAAGTTAGAAGTTATGTATGCAGTAAAGTCCATGAAAAATAATAAAGCTGCTGGTCCAGATGAAGCACCAAGTGAATTGCTAAAACTGGTCAATAAAAAAAACATAAATCTTTTAGTTCAACTACTAAATACAACCTATTTCACGTGCAATGCTGTCAATATTTATTTGTCCGCCAAAGAAATTAAATGCCAAAGAATGTAGTGGTCATCGAACAATCAGTCTAATGTCACATACCTTACAACCCTGATAAAAATCATCCATAATAAAATACACGCTAAGCTAAAGATGGATATTATTGATTCCTAGTTTGGATTTTGTAATAAAGTGGGCACAAGAGATGCACTATTTTCGTTTAACGTGCTGACCCAAAGATGTTTGGATGTTAATCTAGATCCTTATGTATGCTTTATATACTATAACAAGGCATTCCATAAGGTAAAACATGACCGACATATAGAAGTACTCAAAAACAAGAATCTTAATGTGAGGGATGTAACATTGATATCAAAGTTATACTACAGCCAACATTTAAATATGAAAATTGGAAGAAAAGTGTCAGAAAAAGTTTAGATAAGGAGAGGGGTCAGGCAAGGTTGCATACTGTCGCTGTTACTGTTTAATGCTTATTCTGAAGAAATCATACACAGAGTTTTGGTAAACGAGACAGTCGGCATACAAGTAAATGGAAGTTTAATTAACAACATTAGGTATGCCGACGATACAGTGATAATAACCGACAACTTGGAAGACTTAGAAAGAATAATGAACAAAATATTAAGATATAGAGAATACGAACTCTATCTTAACAACAAAAAAACCAAATTCATAAAAATTAGCAAGAACAACAATACAAACGAAATATTAACGATAGGCGGCCAGCAGATTGAGATAAAGATATATTTACTTGGGAATAATAATCACAGAATATATCGATTATACTACAGAAATAAAAGTGAGAATTGAAAAAGCACGTGCTAACTTGAAAATAAAAAAAATTATGCAGCAAAGATCAGACATTGGGCCTTAGGATAAGGCTAATTAAATACTATGTACACAGCGTAATCTACTATTGAGCTGAATCACGGACATTAAATCGGATTACAATAAATCGACTTAACGCGTTTAAAATACGGACATTTAGAAGATTGTTAAGGATTCCGTGGATAGATAGAGTCAAAAATACAAAAGTGTTAAGGAGAATAGGCGGAGAGAGGGAAATGGAATATACAATAAAAGAAAGGAAATTGCAATATCTCCAACATGTGATGAGAAGCGAAAGATACAACATTTGGAGACTTATAATTTAAGGAAATATAGAGGGTAGGAGAAGCGTAGGAAGAAGACGCGTTTTCTGGATAAAGAACCTGAGAGAGTGGTTTGGGTGCAGCTCAAGGCAATTAAACCATAAAGAGTGCCAACCTTCGTCGCGGAGATTGCACTCAAAGAAGAAGAAATGATTCCATAGTAAATCATGAGAAAAAAATCAAGAAAAAAACCTACAATAAAAATGAACTTCCATTATAATTGGCTGTAAACATAAAGTTGTCTTTTTAAGAGTGGCAAGAAAAAGAAAAAGAAAAGAATCCACAAGGTTCTACATTCCTGTAGTTGGCTGTATACCATATATTAAAAAATGTATTAAAAATCCTTTGTAAAAGGTAGATATTTATATATACCTTTACATATATCCTTTATACCTAAAATATATACCTTTTACAAAGGATTTTTGATAAAAAAAAGAAAAGATACCAACTGTAAATAAAACTAATGTTATCTGCAAATTGCCTTGTTTAGATTGCCAGGGCTGTTATGTTGGCCAAACTTCTCAATGGCTAAAACAAAGGGTCACACAACACAAAAGTGACTGTACAAAACAAAAGAATATATGTGCGACAGTTGACCATCACTTAAAAACTGACCATCAATTTGACTATTCAATGTCAGAGTTCTACAGCAAGAAAATAATTACAAAAAAAGGTTGTTTTTGGAAATGTGCCATATAAATAGAGAAAACTATGCAGTAAATTACAAGGCAGACACGGGACAGTTAAGCAACATCTACTGTAATATTCTTAGTATGTTTCAAATAATTTTTCTGTTTATAGTTATATTTTAAATCACCCTGTATATTTTTAATATGTAATTTTATTTTGTTTTAATTGTTTTTTGGTTGTTTTTGTTTGCTCTGTTTTTCTATTTAATTAGTGACCTAGGTGCTTTTAAACCAATACTGTCAGTACTGTTTTGAACGTTTTGAACATATTATGTACAACAACTCTTTTAAATATTTTTAACTCTAAATCTGTAAGTGATTCATTGTTTATTTTCACCTGACTTTTATATAACTTTTAACCATATTTTAGTTGTTTCCTGATAAAGCTGAAAAATCGGCGAAATATAGAGAATTTAAAGAAAAAATTGTTTTTTTTTTTATAAATGACTGCATACCCGTTACACCAATACAATAAATTGTTATTTAGGTTTCGGTCGATAATCCTACCAGTTTTGCTATATATATATATATATATATATATATATATATATATATATATATATATATATATATATAGGTATATATATATATATTTATATATATATATATATATATATATATATATATATATATATATATTTATATATATATATATATATAGGTTATATATATATATACCTATATATATATATATATATATATATATATTATATATATATATATATATATATATTTATATATATATATACCTATATATATATATATATTTTATATATATATATATATATATATATATATATATATATATATATATTTATATATATATATATTATATAATATATATATATATATATATATATATATATATATATTTATATATATATATATATATATATATATATATATATATATATATTATTCTAAAAATAACATAAGTTTTCGGACTAGTAAGTCATCCCAGTGCAGCTACCAGGTATACACACATGAAGCCAATAAATATGTCGATAAAAAAAGCTTTAAATGTTGTAACTTTGTAAACTAATACATATCTGTTAATAAATTTAAATACTTTTTTAGTTATAAAAAGATTTATAGCATGATATTGCAAGACTCTTAGGGGATGATAGCACTCAAAGTTGTTGGGTTGGTATTAGAAAATGGAATAGAATAGAAAAATACCAATTTAGAGTCTAACAACTTACGAGATGCAGACGACACTGTTATCATAGCAACAAGTATAGAAGATCTACAACATCTTATTACAAAATATACATAAAACATACATCACCTATTGACAATCAATAGTAACGTGGTAGAACAAGTAGAACAACATCAGTACTTGGGAACTTTGATCAATACAATCAATGATCATACTGCAGAAATAAACAGGCTAATAGAGATTGCCAGATCAGCATTTATACGAATGAAGCCACTCCTAACGTGCAAAAATCTAAATTTGGAGATCAGACTACGTACCATTCGCCGTTATATATTTTGAATATTATTATATAGAGCTGAGAATTGGACTTTATAAAATTGCAATTTAAAACAATTAAGGCTTTCGAACTCTGCGTTATACCGCGGGGTATTAAAAATATCATTAACTGATAGAATTACAAATAAAGAAGTACTGGAGAAGGTTGGTAAAGAAACAGAACTAATCACCACTATACAAACCAGAAAACTGGAATACAGGGGAATATCAGGGGACCAAAATATGAAATTTTGAGACTTATAATACAGGGAAAGATTCAAGGAAGATCTATTGGCCGAAGGCAGAACTCATGGTTAAAAAATCTACGTGATTGGTATCAATGCAGATCGATTGATTTGTTTAGAGCAGCAAGTTCAAAAATAAAAATAGCCATTATAATTGCAAACCTCCGTAGGAAGACGGCATTCTAAGAAAAGAAGAACTTAGACACAAATGAGAGGGGGTATTTTTTATTTATATTGATAGAAAAAATCTAAAAAGAATGTTTTGTAGAGAAAAAAAGGTGATTTTTTGAATTTGTTTAAACAATTTTTACCCAAAAGTTCGCCCGCCACCGTTCAGTTGTACAAGAATTAGCAAAGAAACAGAATCAAAAATATTTGTTCTACGGAAGCGGTTCTCAACAGCGAATTTTACCGAATGGCAGCAAAATTAACGACTTGCTATAAAAAAATATTGTTAGAATGCTAAAAAACTTTCTTGTTCTTAAAACTTAATCATAAAACTACAAAATATTTGAAGGTCATACACGTTACGGCTTATTATTATAATTAAGAAGCAATTATTCTACTTTAAAGAAGAATCATAAGAAACCAACAGTTGGAGTAATAATTTCACCACGATATTGCTGCTCTAACGTTGACCACTGTTAATCACTACCATAATGTACAGTGTACATAACGAAAAGTTGAACAAAAAATTTAAAGATAATTGCAACAATATTCGAAACAAAGATATACTTACTAGAACTTACTTTCTTAGAACTTACTAACGATATTATAAAAATTCCTAAAGAGAAACAATTGCAATAATGGTCAAAATACTAATGTCATGGAAATTTATGTAGACCACCGGTAAAAAACTACTAAGCAATTATTTGTACTAAAAATTGAAAAATCTTTATCTAAGAAAAATATAATATTGTAATGATGTAACAGAAAAAGCTAAAAATACTATTCTAAACTGAAATACAAAAAACTGTATATTAAACCTTCATAAAGTAATCTATCAATGTCGTATAGTATGATTTTAAGTTTCTTACCTTTTATAAAACAGAAACAACTATAAGTTACCTACAGAGATACTACTACACTCTTTCAAAATCGACTTACATGCTCTTTTATTATTTTTGTTAATTGATTGTTAATGAGAGTAAACTTTCCAACATCACAAAAACATTAGGGACATTAATTTAAAAATTAGCCAGGTCACTTAATATTACAATGTTTTTAAATTAAGGTAATAATTAGTTAAAATATTGTTTACATATATTAATTGGATAACTAACGCACAACCAAACTTATATCATTTTCTGAAAATATTAGTATACCTACTACATCATCAACATCGACATATTCCAATGCAGTAAGCAACTTCAATTTCCCTTTAAAAGAACAAGCCACTATTCTGACAGCTATCCAAGGTATTAAAATACATAAATACGTAGTAGCCATAGGGTCTCTACTCACACCAAAAAATGTTATCTTTGCATCACGAATAGCGAATAACCGAGTTTGCATTTACTTAAACAATACTAGCATAGTAGATACCTTACTAAACAACCATAAAACTGTAGTCATCCAAGGCAATAATATAGAAATTCGAAGACTTATTACGCCAGCAAGGAGACTAGTATTATCAAACCCAGCATCCCGAATAGTATTCTAGAAAACGAACTAAAACAACTAGAACTGGTTGATAACTGCAGTATCCAAATTAACATTTTTAAAAGTTGGCATGCCCGAGTCTGAGTATCTTCTTCTTCTTTCAGTGCCTATTCGTTCCGAATATTGGCAATCATTCTGGCTATAATTATTTTATTAACTGCTGCTTTAAATAAATTCGTTGTTGTTGTGGAGAACCATTTCCTCAGGTTCTTCAACCATGATATTCTCCTTCTCCCAATTCCTCACTTTCCGAATACTTTACCCTGTAGGATTACCTTCAGTAATCTGTATTTAGTGCTGTTTCTCATTATATGTCCGAGATATTCCAACTTTCTCCTTTTAATGGTATACATCACCTCTCTTTCTTTGCCCACTCTTCGTAATACGGTCTCGTTGGTTATCTTGTCTGTCCATGATAGTCTTAGAATTCGCCTGTATAGCCACATCTCGAAGGCTTCAAGTTTTTTCTCCATTGCTTCAGTTAGTGTCCAGGATTCAACTCTGTAATACAATATTGAGAAGATATAACATCGTAGGAGCCTTACTTTTATCTCCAGATTAAGATTGTGGCTTTTAAAGAGTTTGGCCATGTTATTGAATGCACTCCTAGCCTTCTCTATTCTACATTTTATTTCCTGCGAGTGATCCCATTGTTCATTTACTGTTGTTCCAAGATAGTTATACTGTTTTACTCGGTCCACTGGTGTATTATTGATAAGTAGTTGAGCGTCTCTAACTTTATTTTTGCTGATGATCATAAATTTAGTTTTTGTTATATTTACTTGAAGTCCAAATCTTTCACTTACTTCATTTACTTTGTTTATTAGTTGCTGTAAACTGTTCAAACTGTCTGCAAAAATAACGGTGTCGTCTGCATAACGGATGTTGTTTAGGCGTTCTCCATTTAGAAGTATTCCATGTTCGCATTTTTCCAAGGCTTCACTAAATATTTCCTCTGAATATAGATTAAATAATATAGGTGAAAGTATACAACCTTGTCTAACGCCTCGTAGAATCTGGATCATTTCCGTTGGTTCACCTCCAAAATTCGTTCTTATTGTGGCTGATTGGTTCCAGTATAAGTTTTGTATTATACGCCGATCTTTATCATCCATTTGGGCTTTTGTTAGAATATCCATCATTTTTTGGTGTTGAACTGTATCAAATACTTTTTGGTAGTCCACAAAGCAGGTGTAAATATCGCAAGTCATATCTCTGCATCTTTGAAATAATACTTGTAGACTAAACAGTGCATCTCTTGTACCTACGCCTTTCATGAATCCAAACTGTGTGTCTTGTATTCTCTCTTCGCATAGCTTGTATATTCTACGATGTATAATTTTAAGAAAAAGTTTTAATGTATGGCTCATTAGACTTATTAGCCTATATTCTCCGCACTTTTTTGCTCCCTGTTTCTTTGGTAAGGTAATAAATTCTGAAAGTAGCCAATCTTTTGGGATATTGCCTGTGTCATAGATATTATTGAAGATTTTACATAGTACTCTTAAAGATTCATCATCAAGAAGTTTAAGAAATTCAGATTGTACTCCGTCTGGTCCTGAAGCTCTACCTTCTTTTAGTGATATTATGGCTGCTCTTATTTCTGCCACTAGTATAGGTGGTCCTGTTTCCGTAGGTATTGGGGCTGGTTCTCTCTCTCATCAAGAAATAAATTTCTTATGTAATTTTTCCAGGTATCATTGATACTCTCTTTGTCCACGATTATCTCTCCATTGTCATTAACAAGTTTACTTATTCTTCTGTTTTTACATTTACCTGTAATTTCTCTTACCTTCTTATGCACGTTGAAGTCGTCGTATTTACTTTGGAGAATTTCGATTTCTTGGCATTTTTTCTCCAGTTCTTTCTGTTTGGCTTCTCTGATCGTTCTCTGTATCTCTCGCTGTAATGTTTTATACATGGAGTTATCGTTCTTGTTTTTCCTTCTTTCTTCCATTAGTTGCAGAATCTCTGTCGTCATCCATGTCTTATTTTTACCTTCTTCGTTCTTCATAAAATTGTCTTTAATGTCGTCTATTGTTTTCTTAAGGGATTCTATCTTATCTTCTGTGCTTTCCGTTGTATTGTCAATTTCTTTAAATTTTCTATTTAATGTTTTGCTGACTATTTCTTTTACTTCGCTACATTTCAGTTTTCTCATGTCATGTTTTTTTACAGTTTTTCCGCGTATTTTCTTTAACTTAGTTCTATACACGCCCACTAAAGGATTGTGGTCAGATTGAATATCAGCGCCTGGGTAGGTTTTAACACTGTTGAAACTATTTCGATATCTTTTGTTAACAAGCATATAGTCTATTTGATTTCTAATAATAACGTCTTCTCCGTTGTCTCTAGGTGATTTCCACGTATACAGGCGTCTAGGCGGTAGTTTGTGAAATGTGTTTAGCACGATTAAGTCATGCTCAGCTGCAAAGATACTCATTGTTTCTCCGCGTTGATTTCTCTCTCCTAATCCATGTGGACCAATATGTTGCCCTTCTTTTCCGTTACCTATTTTTGCATTGAAATCTCCC
Source organism: Diabrotica balteata (assembly GCA_918026665.1). Classification (NCBI taxonomy): domain Eukaryota; kingdom Metazoa; phylum Arthropoda; class Insecta; order Coleoptera; family Chrysomelidae; genus Diabrotica; species Diabrotica balteata. Next base: position 82,854,772 of record OU898284.1, read on the forward strand.
ATGATTATAAGGAGTTCGTGTCTCGGTATATCTCTTATAAGGTTGCTTATTTGTTTGTAGAATTCTGATATTTCTTCATCACTATGGTCTGCTGTGGGTGCATAGACTTGTATGATGTTTGTGTTCACCGGTGACGTATTTATTTGTAACAGGAGGATTCTATCGTTCACTGTTATGAAGTTGTTGACTTGTTTGGCTATACTTTTATGCGTGATAATTCCAACCCCATTCTCATATTTACCATTTTCTGATCCTGAATAGTATACTCTGTAGTCTGCTATATTACAATAACTTGAGTCAGGCCACCTCATTTCACTTATGCCCATTATTTCTATTTTCATGCGTTCCATTTCTTTAATTGCGCATTGGATTTTTCCTGATTGAGCCATCGTCCTAACGTTCCAAGTGGATATCCTCTTCAGACAATTCGTGTGGACTTTTCTTAAAGGTGTTTTATTGGGTATTTCACAGGGATTTTGCATATTAACGATCTGAGAGGCCCTGTGGTCATGGGAATAACCTCTCTTGCCGGATCTTGGTCTCCGATGTCCATGATTAGTATGCGAATTTTTATTGAGTTGTACAGCCATTATAATTGTACTAGAGATATCCATAGGGATCTTTAATATAGTGGTTTCTCGTTGCCTTCTATATTCTTATGCCGTTGACCAAACCATTGATTCTTCCGCCTTTGGAGCCGGTTTCTCAGCCCCAGGACAAAAGAGTGCCCTACCACCTACCAACTCGTCTGCCCGGAGCCGTTGGTCGGTAAGTGGAGGACTGCTTATACCGGCAATCACTCGGTCTCTATCTGCGTTAGCCATCAAAATTGATGTTGCCCGTCCTCTACCGCGTGGAGGTGCAGATTCGGATTTTTCCTTCATCGAGATTAAGACCTTTCGGCATTTCCTAATCTCTCCAGAGCTTTAGAAGAGTCTGAGTATAGTCATGTCTTAAGCTTTAGGCGGCAAATATTTGTCTCTCTTATAATCACCAAACCAATTCCAAATACAATCTTAATAACCTATGACAACACTCCTTACAGAATCTTCCTATCTCTAGATGGTTTAAATTGCTCTAGATGCAATACTACTGGCCACAAAGATGAAAACTGCACATCAACACCAACTGTTACAGAAACACTTAAGTGATACAAACATATACCTCAGAACTCGAACCCATGGAAATAAATCAGAATAATTCAGCAACAAATATTTCAAATGATACAACCAACTGTTCCAACCCTATTTCTGCAGATATCCCAACGACAAACGATTCGCTTAGAGTACACAATATACCTTCAACTACAGCTAACAGCAATAATACTAAAACAACCAATCAAGCAAAATGGCAAATTTCAACCTCTCCTGAAATCTCAGAAACTAAAAACCTAAACGAAACTTTTATAACTCCAAAAAAATCCGCACCAAAAAAATGAAAAAGGCTTTAGATGTCGAAGCCACATTAAAACCAATTGAAAACATTTTAATGACAGCATATCCTTTATATACGCTAAATTTCTCTCAATTATGCGACTTCGTTATAAACGCAATGGGATTAAAATTTCCTGAAGTCACAGCTAAAAACTATACAGAAGATTTTGACGGCTTATACACCTTATTAAAAATGGTTCAGTCAAAATTAAATGATAGAAGCATGAAAAATAATATTACACGAATTATAAAGAAAGTAAATCCAACATATGAATCTTCCCTCACTGAAGAAAGCGACTACGATTTATCTCAATAATTCAATTCTTCAATGGAACTTGAATGGCTATTATAGCCACATTGAAAACATTAAAATGCTAATCAATGAACTGTCACCACTAATAATATGTCTACAAGAAACCATCCAATCCAAAGAAATTCCGTTAAATACGAATCTGGAAGCAGTAGCAGTTTTGGTAATACATCATTTTAAAATCAATATATGCAACGTATATTTACCACATCCTGACGAAAATACTCTATTAGAACTTCAAAATGTAATTAAACAAATTCCATCTCCAAAATTAATTTTGGGTGACACAAACTGTCACAACATCGCATGGGGATAAAAAAAAAACAGATAAAAATGGACGAATATTATTAGAAGCAAATAATAACATAAAACTAGTTTCGTTAAATACAGGAACAACTACTAGATTCAATGCACATAATGACACATTTTCCTCCATAGACTTATCTATCAGTGATTCAACTTTAGCTCCATTTTTACAGTGGAATACATTGGACCACATATACGACAGCGATCATCTTCCAATAATAATTACTCATGACAAAGATGAAAAAACCTGTAAAACACTATATGAAACGTGGAAATTAAAGTCAGCTCATTGGGAAAAATACTCGAACTTAGTAAGCATACGTATACCAAATTTCGTTATATCATATAATATATACGCTACTCTATCATCTTTTAATGGTATAATTTTAGACGCAGCCAGAGATTCTATAGGAAAAACCCAAAATATCACAAAAGCTCCTCTTTCTTGGTGGAACACTTAATTCGCATCCGCTTTAAAGCAAACAAAACATGCTTTTAATATATACAAGAAGTATAATACACCTATTAACTTAAACAATTTTAGGTCTTTAAGGGCTAGATCTAAATTTTTTAACAAAGAAAGCAAAAAAAGAGAGCTGGACCAATTACGTATCGTTAATTGACTCGTCTACGCTCATAAGGGATATATGGCAAAAAATAAGGGAAATAAAAGGTTCGAAAACATTTAACCATATTGACACAATAACTACAAATGAGCTTAAAACTTTAGACAAACATGAAATTTCATAAATTTTAGTAGAACACTATCAGTTGTATTCAAGCAATCAGCAGTACCACCCAAATTTCTTAAAATATAAAAAAAGAACAGAAACATCAAAAATTAATATAGAAGATACTGCTGCTCCACTAAACACTTCCATAACCCTGGATGAATTAAATGAAAGTCTTAATAACCTCAAAAATACCTCACCTGGACCTGATGACATACCACCAATTTTCATCGAAAAACTACCTATTAGCGCGAAGGTTACTTTAGTAGAGATCTTCAACAAAATTTATTCGACCCATAAATTTCCATCTCTCTGGCGCGAAGCAATTATAATACCATTTTTAAAAGACAATAAAGCAAAAAACTTATCTTCTTCGTATCGACCAAAATCTCTTACCTGTAGCATCTGCAAAATAATGAAAAAGATTCTAAGCAAAAGATTAAAATGGTACTTAAAAAAGAAAAATCTCCTTACATCCATCCAAAGTGGGTACCGATCAGAATTGTCCACAATAGATAATATTATAGAATTATAATCTGAAATACACGAAGCTTTTATACATAAACAAAAATTAATAGCAATTTTCTTTATCATCACAAAAGCATTTGACACCACGTGAACATATCACATCTTAAAAACAATGAAAAGTTGGAAAATAGATGGCAAATTCTTAGCCTTCACCAAAAACTTCCTGGAGAACAAAAGTATAAAAGTTAAAACAAACGGTGTCATGTCAACTAAGAAAGAAAAATTAATAGCAATTTTCTTTATCATCACAAAAGCATTTGACACCACGTGGACATATCACATCTTAAAAACAATGAAAAGTTGGAAAATAGATGGCAAATTCTTAGCCTTCACCAAAAACTTCCTGGAGAACAGAAGTATAAAAGTTAAAACAAACGGTGTCATGTCAACTAAGAAATCACTGGAAAATGGTATCCCTCGAGGATCTGTATTAAGCCCCCTGCTGTTTTTAATAGCAATTAACAACGTATCTAACCATTTTATGCTTCCAGTAAAAGCAAACCGATGATCTTGTAATATATATGAGAAGTACAAACCTAAAATCAGTTGCATCAATATTAAAAAATACACTAAATAAATTAGAAGGGTGGTCTTTAGATATAGGCTTGAGATTTTCAGCCAAAAAAACTAAAGTAATAATATTTGACAAAAGGAAAACACAACACCACTTAAATTTAAAACTAGACGGAAATACTCTTATAACAATTAACGAAATCAAATTTTTGGGAATGACATTCGACTCTCAACTCAAATGGACATCGCACATAAATGAATGAATTAAATCATGCCAACAGAGAATTAATCTTCTAAAAGTTCTTTCCAATCACAAATGGGACGCAGACACAACTACACTTCATCTAATTTATATAACGATGCACGTCATCGGCGTCATAGACTGTGACGTTACATGATACCAACACAAAATATTTAGGGTGTAGGTGTGTTCTTTTTTAGAATCACTTTACCGAGTACACTGGCATTACAGCCACTAGACATATTTTATTATATACGCGTAGAAATAATATTTAAAAATTTCTATTAATGTTAACTTAAAGAAATACACAATAATATGTTTCATTTAATTTGTATAAATGCATTATAAAGCGTTTTTATCAAAAACATTTGTTCGGAACACACTGTAACTGTAATCGAACAAAGCTAAAATTTTGGCATAAAATTGGTAACACTTATTTGACAGTTGCGGTGTTGACACTTTTTGTACTTCATTATTTTGAATTTTAAAGTGAATATTTCTTGTTTTATATTTTTAACTATTTAATAAAATCTGTTTTTTTTAGAACAAAATTAGTGTGTTTTATTTCAAAAATGTCACGTAAGAATTTAAATAGTCGTTGAAAAGAGATGGTAATACTTTTGCAATAATTATGTAATATATTTGATTTAAAATGGAGTCAGGATTTTTTTTATACTTCGGCAACTATGTCAACTTCGATCTCTGACGTAGATATTGACGTAAGTCGTTATCTAAATTAGATGAAGTATATTCTTCTACGATTATATCAAGCACTAATTAGAAGCAAACTAGATTACGGATGTATATGCTACGAAACCGCTACTAAACGTCAATTTAACAAACTGGACATCATCCAATCCACAGCATTACGCATAATTTTCGGAGCTTTCAAAACCACACCAATTAGCAGCCTTCAAGTCCTAGCAGGAGAACCGCCACTAGCTCTCAGAAGACAATATTTTTCTATGTGTTGTGCTACTAAATATCTCAGTGCAAATGAAAACCCGTTTATAACAAGCCTAATAAGGAGCAACACTCCAAATCTGTACTCAAATTATTGCCCCAGTAACTTACCTTTCAATGAACGAATAAATCGAGTTGAATTCGATATACATAAATTGAGAGCAACTTCTTCAAATAGATTCCAGTATCCTCCCTGGAAAGTTCAAATACCTAAACTAGATTTTACCTTACTTAACTATCCCAAACATTCACACACTTCTGAAATAAAACAACAATTCCGGTCTACCATCTATAGATACCCTGATTTTAAACTAATTTTTACTGATGCCTCTAAAAGCAGTAATGGTGTAGCTGCTGCAGCTATTTTTGAAGACAACACCTCTGTCACCCGTCTAGCTAAGGAGTGTAGCATATACACTGGAGAACTGCAAGCAATCTTCAATGTACCAGCAATGATATAAATTTTCTTATTATATCAGATTCTTTAAGTGCCTCAAATGGTGTCAAGCAGATGTATCCTACTCATGCCAATCTAGCACTAATAAAAGACATGCTATACAATGCCCAAACACGTGGTAAAAACATAACATTTTTATGGGTACCATCCCATTTTGGGATAAAGGGTAATGAAGCAGCTGATAAAGCAGCAACAGAAACTATTAATAACATGACAATTCCTATTATGCAAAACATACCAATTTCAGACCAAAAAACATTAATAAAAACTTACATTAACAAAACCTGGCAAGAAAAATGGAGCCAAACACAAGCAAAATTAAAAATTATTAAACCAGATGTTACTTCTGCTTTACTACCGCTCCCAGCTCAAAGACAATATAACCAAGTAGTTATTAACAGACTGCGGCTAGGTCGTACAAAATTTACACATGGATACATCATCTCCAAGGACCCTCAGCCGATTTGCCACACCTGTCAAATACCAATTTCAGTGCAACACATAATGATAGACTGTCGTCTAGTGTACTCAACAGAATGATCGACAGCAAAAATAAAACACAATTGGAAAGAAACTCTAAAAGAAGACATCAGTAATACGATAAATTTTATTAAAAATTGTAAACTGTATAAAGAACTGTAACATAACATAAAATGTTTGTATTTTTCAAAACTGTTACGTAAATTTTAATAACATATTAAGTGTGTAACTTTTCTAAAATAAAGATATACCACCCCGCTAATAACCCTAGGGGTTTATGCGGTAAAAAAAATATATCATTGTTATGCTTGTATTATGGAATCACCATGTAATTTCAAAACAATATTTGAGGCATCTAGAATCCAAGGGGGGTAACTGAGGTTTATCGCATTTTGAGAAAATAAAGGTTAAAGTTTAAATGTAATGATAAATCCTAGGCAGATTTATCTATTTTAATTTATATATTTTTAAACTATATGGAACTTTGTTTATCTACTTACCAAATTTGAAAAAAATATCAACAATAGTATGTTCGCTATAAATTGAATTATAGATAAAGTAAAGCAGGCCATTTACGTTCCGACTTGCGGTTCCACTTAGTAGGTCTACTAGTTGGATATTCGTCTCCACTCACGCTCCGACTTGCTATCCAACTAGCGGTCTAACTTCAGTTCAACGTCAAATAAATTTAATTTCTAACTATTATTCAAGCTTATTCCCAATAAAAATAGTAAATTTTTAAAAGATGCCACAAGAAAATTACTTCAGAAAAATATAAGGAAACAGTTACGTCTAATCTCAGTACAACTATGATTTTTGTTGATAATTCTTCCGCAGCCAATCCGGAGTGTTGGAAATTTTACCTGTATGGGAATGTCCAAAATAAACCTACAGAAAGAAAAATTATTTGACCTAACAAAAAAAAACTTCCGTGCAATTAAAAGTTTATTTTCTAATAAATATTTACGAACTAGAGATCTTTGCGTAACATATTTCATAGAAATCTCATACGTAACAGGTGCCGAAGGTCAACTTTCTGAGGCAATTTTCGATTCGACCTGTGATCCGACTTCCAACTTTACCATTCAAGCTCCAACTTTGTCGCCAGTCGGAAGACGGCCCTTCAAATCGTCCATCTAGACGTTCCGACTCGTACCACTAGTTGTCAAACTAATCCAACTAGCCCACTCATAGTCCGATGTCAGATCCAATTACAGAAGTTAAACCATTAGTCCGACTAAAAGTCGGAACGTGATTGGCATGTCTAAAATAAAATAAATAAGATAAAAAAACTAGTTAGCTCGGATAACAATATATTTAACAAAAAAAAAACACATGGTTTAGTATTTAGCCTATGAGAAAAATATGTTGTCTTGCTATTGAATATCATTGTTGGCGGCAACTTACTTTTTCTTCTTCATCTCGTTCTCCGAGTTGTTGTCAGTTTTTTGTAGAAGTAATGATAAATTGGCGGTATAAAATCCAAAAGAGTTTAAAGACCTTTGTACTTGGCTGGATTGATTGAATTTTGTTGCCTGTTTTTTCTTTTAAGATCTGGAAATATTTCAGAATATAATGGTCTGAAGAAAGAGGATCAGAATGCTATAATCTTTTCCGATTCACTTTCCGTTCTTAAATTTTAAAATCAAACTCAAACAAAACTACCTAATGATATTATTTTAGCATTCAAGCAATACTTAAACAATTACAAGATCAGAATAAATATATAAAATTCTTCTGGGTCAAAGCACACGCAGGAATAACAAACAATGAAATCGCAGATCAAGTTGCCAAAGAAAGCATAGTAATGGGGGAACAAATAAATTACGAATTAACTACAGACTAACAAATAATCATAGCAAAACAGAGAATGATGAAAAAATGATCCTATTTATGGCAAGAGTACAGCTTCACAAATCCAACACGTTACAGCAGACTTGAAACCAAATTAAGGAGAAAACCTTGGTACAATGAGTACAATTACAGTAGAAAAAGTATAACTACTATCAGCAGAATGAAGTTTGGTCACGCATGTTATCCAGCACATTTATTTAAAATAAAAATACTTAAGAGTGATCTTTGCGAAGCTGTAATAAAATCGGTGATCTTGACCACATCTTTTTTGATTGTTTAAAATATAGAGCTTAATCTAATGAGCTTTTCAGTAAACTTTTAAAATTAAACATTGAAAGCCCATTTAATCTACTGCATCTTCTTGCTTTAGAAAAAAAAAAGAAATTTACGATTGTCTGCTGTCTTTTGTCAGAACAACGAATATACAAATATAACCACCTTTGTTAATTCCTTTTGTCTTTCCTTAATGTATGCATACCTATCTGTCCGAGGCCTACCTTTTATCGTTTATAAAAATGCCCTGATCGGCCCCTGGGCGAGAAGAGTGTAATCCCTATGTAATCCCTGTATCTGTTTTTAAAAATTTGTTTCTGGCTGTGTGGGTATTTACCCTAAAGCCAATAAAAAAAAATGGTCTGAAAAAGGTTTCCTTCTTGTCAAGGCCTAACCATACCATCTTCTGTATACCGATTATTTTTGAAACAAGTAATTTATCATGTTATTCTTCTACCGTCTACTAGTACCGTCTACTGCAATTGATTTTCCAGGGAAAAATAGACAGTAAGCGTGGGCCAGGCAGGAGAAGACACTCGTGGCTCCAAAATCTGCGGAAGTGGTTCGGGCTCACATGGGTCGAACTATTCAGAAGCGCCGCAAACAAGATCAGAATTGCCATGTTAATAGTTATCGTTCGCAACGGACAGGGCACTTGAAGGAGAAGAAGATTCTTCTAAAAAAATTAAATTATCTGCCGTATCGACAACAAGAAAGTTCCTACTGGCTTTTGCCACAAATTTTCGCCTGTGCTCTGGAAGAAACACATGAGCTTCATTTGTTCTTTTTGGCATTTTCAATGACGGCAAAATCCTGGTCGCATTCCATAAAAGAGTGACATGGTACAAAAAAAATGGTGATCTACGGACTCTATAGAGGTTTTTGCTACGATATAAGACCAAAATCGTATGATAAGAGCACTCTCATTTTGTACTCTGCAATTATCGCTAAATATAATAATATTCTTAACACTGGAAGTGTAACATAACCTTCACTTTAATAATTCTTTTATCGCTTTAAATAAAATTTTTAAATCCATATTCTCTTAACATTTCCTAATTTAAATTTTTAAGTTGGTATTAAACAGCGATACCAAGCGAAAATTTTCGCAAACATGCCTAGCTGACTACAAATGAGTGGTCACCGCGGACTTCTAGTCTGAGTGCGAGTAAATACACTTAAGGTCGATTCAGACACATCAGTCCCGTCATAGTCTCGGCGCCGAACCGGTCCTATTTGGTCACAGAACTATCAACTATCTGACAGCTGGGAAACTGTTTGTCAACTGATGAGTGTGAATGCCGGCAACACATTTGTATTAAAGAATATTTTGTATGACGGATTGTTCGGTTCGGCGCAATCACTGTGACGAGACGTGACTGATTTGTCTTAATAGACCTTTAAGCTTAAAAGAATAGGTGGTCAGGGATGGCTTAAAAGTTTTTTTAGAATATTAAATTTTTTTTTTTGGAGAAGTAAATGTTTTGATTTGGTTTTTTTTTTTAGTTAAAAGTATTGATTTTGTTTGGTTTATAGCCACTCTGAGCGGATAAGTGTATCCAATTATCAATAAAATATAAAAACCATCAGTCATGTTAATTTCTAAATATAGTCAATTTTCCTTTGTAACAATAAAACACTGAAAACTTTGTTTTCAAACTTCCACAAAATTTATTTTAACTCTTATCACTATAGCTGTTTCGGCTGATTGCCTTTCTCAAGTCACTTTATTGCCACTTCCCTTCCTGAATAAGAAATACCTTAATAGCAGATGAGTTCGGAAATAAGATACATTATAAAAAAGAGCTAGAAAGATCTGAACAAGAAAATGTCGGACAAAATATAGATTTAATGAATTCCCCCATGGTTACCATAGCAGACGAAGTTTTGAAATCAGAAAAAGAGTCAATGAAGAAAAAGGGTTGGATCACCGATAACATACTAGACCTTATTTAGCAAAGAAGAAATTGTTAATATAAAGATGAGACTAAAGAACTACAAAGAAAAAATGACGAGTGTATTATACACAAAAAACTTAAAAGAAATTACCTATACACAGAAAAAAAGAACTCCTCACTTTATAAGAAACTCCAAAGGTAAAATTATTCTCGACTTAAACGAAAAAAAAAAAGGATGGACCAATTACATAAAAGAGCTAGTCTTGGTTACGAGGCCACCACTTAACACCACAAAGTATACGAAGACTCGTCCTAGTATTCTAAAATCAGAAGTAGACAAAGACATCAAACAAAGCAAAAATGGGAAATTTCCAGTTTCCTCAAACTTCTAGACGACGACAATGTCTCAGAACTAACAAACATTTATAACCAGATACACGAAACTGGAACACTGCCACAAATATGGTTGGATTCTACATTTATCTTACTTCCAAAAAAACCTAATAGTCATCATGTACAGACTTTGGATTAAGTAGTCTCATGAGTCACTCTCTCAAGCTACTTCTTAGTGTAATTCTTAATAGAATCAAGCAGAAATGCAAAGAGATAATGGGAAATAAACAATTTGCTTTTAGAGACGGATTGGGACCTAGGGAAGCTTTGTTCTCAATGCTAACACTACTTCAACGATCATGGTAAGTACAGTACATGTACATGTAGTAGGCTGTTTGAATATCTAGAAATGATTGGAATAGATGATAATCATCTGAGACATTTACATCTATATTGGAATCAACTAGCTTCTATTCTGCTAGACGGCAAAGAAATAGACAAAATGTGTAGTCAAATAGGTGTTCGACAGGGTTGTGTGTTGTCCTCAACTTTGTTTAACGTTTACTCATTAATAATTTTTAACGAAACTTTGGAAGGGCAATGTGGAGTTTGAATCGGGGGAGAAACAACATCATATATGCAGATGACACCGTGATAATGGCTGAAAGTATCGAAGATCTTTAATTCCTTATAGATCGAGTGACTAGAGAATACGCTAATAACAGACTAAGCATAAATACAACAAAGACAAAGTTACTTGTGGTTAGTAAACAAAACCTCGGCGCTATGAAACTAATTGTCAATAATAAACCGATAGCAAAAATTAACCATTTTAAATACCTAGGATGTTGTATAAACGGCACACTAAATCCCGATGAAAAAATTAAAACTCGTATATAAATTGCAAGAGGAGCATTTATGGAACTTAGATCTATTTTGATCAACTCTCAGCTGAACTTACAGCTAAGAATATAGTTTCTAAAATGTTATGTGTATCCTGTATTACTGTACGGATGTGAAATCTGGATTATGAAGGTTAACATGATGAACAAACTAGAAGTCTTCGAGATATGGTTACATCGTAGAATGCTCAGCATACCGTGGGTTCAACACATTTTAAACAAAGAAGTCTTGAACAGAGTAGGTCAAGTTGAACGTGACTTACTAAAGATGATGAAAATTTATATAATGAGAGGAATCAGATACAGGATAATGCAGTTGATACTCAACGGAAAGATCGACGGAAAAAGAGGAATTGGATGGACTGGCTTATCAGCAGATGAATTATTACATGCCGCGCAAGATCGAGAACGACATCGGCAAATCGTCATGGAAGCTACCCACGCCTAAAACTTGGTCACAGCACTCAAAGAAGAAGATTCCTTCGCAAATTGGAGCTTGCACAAGGTCTAGGATTAGTAAGACCGACTACTAAAAAAATAATAAGTAAATAAAAACAATTCAAACATTAATGATTTTTAATTAAAATTTTGTATGCTATTGATTTTAAAGAAATCGTTTCAATTTGATTATGTAAGAATGTGTGGGTTTATTTAATTTGTGTATATTGGTGATTAAATTGCTTTAAAGTAAATATTCTTTGACTTTGTGGGTTGTATTTTTTTTTTAAATTCGATTAAAATAATAAGTAATTCAAATGATCCATAAGTTTGGTTGTGTGTATGTCAGATAAGAAAATGACGAATTTTCATATTGGGATTGATTGTTTTATAATTGCTTAAAACTAATTTGTATCGGCATTTTCTAGTAACAAGAGAAAGTTGTTTTGTTAAAGGAATAACCTAAACTATTCAAAATTATAAAGCTATAACTATAAAAAAATATTCTATATAACAAATAAATTCTTGCTCTGTTGTGTGTTTTTTATTTAATAAAGTTAACGGATATCATTTAATGCTCGCTGGTAAATTTAATAAATGAACTTTGAGCTCTTTCAGTTCCTAATATAATTTAATCCTTAAAATTTACACCACAATTATGAGGTATAGATCTCTATCTATAGTTTGCGAATTCGGCTCAAATCCATTATATTATTTTTAGTACTGACAAAAGCCATTACATTTACATATTATAACACAGACTCAAACTGCTTCGAT